>JAYXIM010050738.1:0-223277 GCA_037575425.1 Anastrepha fraterculus
ATGTTTTCTTAATTTTAGATGGCAATCCTGTTCAAACAAATTTCTAAACTAAGCTTGTTTCAAGTTTCTATTGTTTTATACTGGAATTGAGGTAAGTATATTATTTAATTAAAATATATAATTAATTATAATTTTTTAAATATATGGCAACCTTATTTCCAAATATTTCTAAATTAAAATTGTCTTAATCCATTTTTATCTGATATCAATATAGTCATGCATTATAAACATTATTGCTATATTTCGTTAATTTTATGTGGCAACTCTATTCAAAAATATTTTCTGATTAATCTTTTACCAAGCGGCTTCAGTTCGTACTTGAATTGTGGTAATTACCACACATTATTAATTTAAATTTTTTAGTTAAGTGGTAGCCCTATTCTAAATTAAAGCTTTCTCAAACAGTTCTTGTTTGATGCTAACATTATTTGATTATAGTGTCGTCTCTTTCTTTTAGAGTACCTCACGCTGCTGTTAAAATAATTCAGTAAAGTCACAGCATTCCCATTATAGATAGTTGTAATTTGTTTCACCGGAAAATTGTTTTACATATTTCCCACATATTTGCTGTTTTTACACACTTTCAGCTACTTTAATTGGAATATGCATACAATACTTACAATTAAAATTCGCTTAGAGCAAAAAACAACGATATTGAAATTAATAATCAATGATAGCTATTGGCGGAAAATTTAATTAAATTTGAAATAATCGCATTAAACGCTCATTTGACACCGCATAAAGCACAAAAACTTGCCACAATAAATAATTTATGATTGGTGTGGTGTCAAATTATTTGCATCTGTTTTTAGTTCTTCCGTTTAAATTAATGCAATTAAAAGTGATTTGTTATAATTATTAATCTGTGTTACAAAGGGTGTACCATCTGCACATAAGGACTATAAATAATGAAGTGAAAACGCATCCCTTTCGATTACCTTAGGTTAAACGTTTATTTGATATAATAAAATGTATTAGGTCAATAACCGCAAACAACATCGAGAACTATTTATACTATTTTTTCTGCATTTTCATAACATTTTCCAGCATTTCTGGGCTGTAAAACCGGGCGAGTGAGGAGGCCATTCGAAGTCGCCGTTTTTGGAGATGATTTTTATTTTTGTATTTGCCTCTATTGATTATTCTCTTCATGAATTAAATGAGATCTCGAGGTCTATTGAAGTTGATTTTTGATTCGCAAAACTATATATTTTTGCTCAAGTAAACTGTATTTTGTAATTTAGGGGAAGGTTTGAAATGGAGACAAACTAATTTTGTATTAAAAATGGTGGGAAAGTAGGAGATCTTCACTCTGCAAATATCATCATTTTAAACTTTTGAAAACATAGACTGCAAATAACTCAAAAATTGTAATCTTATGGTAGGTAAATGGAGGCTAATTTTAAACATACAAAAAGTGGGTATATTTGGAGAGTCCCCAAATTTGTATTCATTTCGAAACCACCCCATAAGTTATCCTTACTTTTTGTTAAATATACTTTTGTAGAAAGTAGTCAATAGAAGCTTGGACGATGACAACATCCGATAAAACGATGTTTGGAGTGTTTGAGAGAAAGATTCTGCGCAAGATTTTTGGACCTTTGCACGTTGGCAACGGCGAATATCGCAGGCGATTGAACGATGAGCTGTATGAGCTTTACGACGACATAGACGTAGCGCAGTGAATAAAGATCCAGCGGCTACGTTGGCTGGGTCATGTCGTCCGAATGGATGCAAACGCTCCGGCTTTGAAAATATTCGATGCAGTACCAGCTGGTGGTAGTAGAGGAAGAGGAAGGCCTCCTCTGCATTGGAGAGATCAGATGGAGAAGGACTTGGCTTCACGTGGTGTGTCCAATTGGCGCCAATTAGCACGAGAAAGAAACGACTCGCGCGCTTTGTAAAACTCGGCCAAAACCGCGTAAGAGGTTATCGCGCCAGTTAAGAAGAAGAAGAAGTCAATAGAACATTTGATTGTTGATTTTAGGCGCTGACACCCTTTGCTAGCTAAGGGGCCTAGCTCCTGCTTTATTTTGTTATGTGAGCCTTGATGTTTTCCACAAATGGAAGAACTTAAAGCTTTGTGCCGGCTCCGAATGGCAGATGGTTTTTATGAGGAACTTTTTCATAGCAGAAATACCGCTGAGGATTTGCCATTGCAGGATCCGTCACTCGAAATGTAACCAATTAAAAAGGCCATAAATTTAGTTTGGAAAATTACTTTTATTCAATTCAAAGTAAATATGTGAAAATATTACAAAATTAAGAGTCAATTTACTTTTGCTCAATATGACCACCTTTTGCCTTGACTATGACCTTGAGATGGTCCAGAAACGAATCGTAAGCTGCCCGAATGTGGCTTGCAGGTATTTTGGCCCACTTTCGGACAATGCCATTTTTCAGCACCTCGAGACTGATGAGTCTTTTGCTCTCCAAAACGGACCAAGGAGTATAATCCATTGGATTTGGATTACTTGAGAGCCATTGTGTGGACGTTATGATGTTCGGAACGGTGTTTTTAGCCGTTCTTGATTCACTCAAACTTTGTGAGATGGTGCCGAATCCTGTTGAAACATGGTCTGGTGGCCAATCGTTAGACAAACTCACGTATGAACGGTCGGTCAAATAAACGCTATCGTTTTGGGAGTTTACGTATTGCTCAATTTGAAAAATGTTCTCGTCAGAAAACACAATGTTCGGAAATTTACCGCTTTCGACCAAGCGAAGCAACTCCTATGCTCTCTCAAGTTTGACTTGTCGCTGCTTTGGTGTGAGATAATGCGCCAATGTAATTGTTCCGCTGTGTCCTCCCAGAGACCTCGAATTTATTAGTTCGTAGTCAACCGCTGCGGCGTCAAACTCGTTAGCCACTTATACCTTATATAAACATTTATTCATCAAGAAATTTCGCTAGCACTTTTGTGCCTCAAAAATCCCCCAGCCATTAAATTTGTTACACCTTTCATGTAAAATACTTCTAAAACCACTTTCCTTAAATGGATAAATCTAAGACTTGGCAAAATCAGTTGGCAATATTTGTCTGCTCACAGCCTATTGACCAAAAACAGCCGTCAACTTTTTGTCATAATTGTGTCAGACATTTATTGCTCAAACACCGACTATTCCGAAAAAGGATAACTGCACATACACGTACAAGTAAATATAAATAAAAGCAATGCATAGGAAAGACCACTTCTGGTAAAAAAAATATAAGGCATGTCATGTCTGCGCTCTTGTACATTTATATGTATAACCGCATAAGTTTTCATAACATGATTTATTTTTGTTTTTCTTGCCTTTTTTGTTGGCTTCCCTTTGAATTTTCTATTTTTGATTCATGCCTTGTGAAATGTTTCAGCGCAAAAAGTATTTACAAAGTCGTTGACTTGAAATTCTTAACTCTGCTTGCGCTTTATTTATTTATTTCCCCTCTTATTTTTTAATTTTTATATTTTGCTTCCCTTCCCTTCACTATTTGTGTAACAGCAAGCCTTGTGCCTGCTACCTTACGCCTAAAAGCATACCAGACCCACAGCAGTTAACACCCACAGAGTTTTCAAGTCAACGCTTACATAAAAATACCCAAATATGGGCGTGTGTGTATGTGCGTACACGTCTATGTCAAACAGCAAAGAAAATTTTCGAATTTCGCAAATGTTTTTCCATTTCACTTGGCCCTTAGCTATGGTTCACAAGGCATTCAACCAGTCTGGGAAGTAGGCAACCATGGAAATTGAGCCCGCAAAGTGAAAGTGGTTGGCAAGGTATGTGAAAAGGAGTAGGAAGCGGAAAAGAGAAGGAGAAGGAAGTAGACTGTAGACTCTAACGCTAAAGCAGCTAAAAACTACTCAAGAGGACTAGCAAGCCTTTGAATTTTGGCATCTAGATGGATAAGCAGGTTGTTGGTACAAGATTGTGTTGTATTCTTGGCGTTGTTGCTGTTGTTTTTGCTATTGCTGTTTACTCCTTTTGTTGTTGGTTTGTGTTATTAATATTTATGGTGCGAGAAATTCAGCTGCCCAGTCAAGTGTATACACTTTAGTTAGATACTGTCGCTCTACGAGTTGTAAATAAACACACACAAACACACATACATTTGTATGTAGTTGTGTACTCATATATTAAAGAAGTCAAAAGGGAATGTCTTAGAAGGAAATATGCTGATCGCAGATAAGCGCAATGTAGTCGTAAATAAGTAAACAATTTTAGTAAACATGGCATTTCGGTGACAATTCAACTTGAAAAGGCAAAAGCGAATGAATTTCATGCATTAAGCGAATTGAGGGAAATGAGAAGTAGATGATGGAAACGAATTGGCAAGAAAGAGTTAAATCTGCGACTGTGGTACCCTTTAGTCCTTGCATTGGGAATATTTCAAAACAGTGATTGCAGGTATGAAAAGTAGAAAAAGTTATAGAGCGATTCGATGTGAAGTGAGTCAAGTACATTGGACTTTTTTTTTTGAAAATTGGTTTGTATGCTTAAGTGTAGGAAGAAATAAACCGAAAAAATTTAGGGAAAAAGTAAAAATTTTATGATTTACTTATATATAATACATACAATAAGGAAAATTTTGGTATCGAGTTTTTATAGGCAAATAAGTTTAAGTTTATTTTAATATTTATAAAAAAAATTTGTTTTCATTTTTTAGCAAAAACATACTTTCTGAAAACTTTTTTATTTTATGCCTTGGTATTTTTTTTTTAATTTTTGGAGAAAAACAAAATTTGTTTCGTTTACAGTTTTTGGAAAAAAAAATTTTTATGATCAATTTTGAAAAATGTATACCGAAGATTAAAAACAAAATTGAAATTTTTGGAAAACATTCAAATTTTTGGAAAAAATAAGTTTGTTTTGGTTGAAGTTTTTGGAAACAAATTGCTTTGTGATCAATTTTCAAAAATTTGCACCGCTAACTTTTACGTGTTTGAAATCAGTTGAAACATGTTTTAATTTTTTTTGGTTGAAAAAAAAAATTGTGTGGTCAATTTTAAAAAATGTATACTGATAATTTTTGAAAAATGTATACTGATAATTTTTGAAAAATGTTCGAATAAAATTTGTGCAACACAATTTTTATTTTTTTTTTGGAAACATAGTAAATTTTTTTGTTGAAATTGGTTGAAAAAAATTTTAATTTTTTTCTTTGAAGTTTTTAAAAAAAAGTTTTTTTTTGTCAAATTTGAAAAATTTCTAAAAATTATTTGAAATTTGTTGAAAATAGTTTTTTTTTTGCTTGCAGTTTTTGGGAAAAAAAATTTTTGTGGTCAATTTTGAAAAATGTATACCGAAAATTTTAAAATATATTTCAAATTTTTGGAAAAAAAATATTATTTTTTGTTGACATTTTTGGAAAAGTTTGAAGTTTAAGAAAAAAAAATTTTTCTGGTCCATTTTGAAAAATTTGTACCGAAAATAAGAAAAAAAACAATTTTGAAATTTTCAGAAAATAAATTAAACTTATTTTGTTGAAATTTTTGTAAAACAAAAAATTTATTTAAATAAATATACGTATTTTGTTTGTTTGAAATTTATCAAAATTTATTTTCTGGGGAAATATGAAAAATTTATACTTATGATTTTTGAGAAATGTTTGAAATTTGTTGAAAAAAATTGCTTTTATTGTTTGCCGTTTTTTAGGAAAAAACTTTTTGTGTTTAATTTTGAAAACTGTATACCGAAAAATTTAAAATATGTTTAAAATTTTTGGAAAAAAAAATAATTTTTTGTTAAAATTTTTGGAAAAGTTTGAAGTTTTTTAAAAAAAAATTTTTTTTGGGGTCCATTTTGAAAAATTTGTTCCGAAAATTAAAAAAAAAAAACAATTTTGAAATTTTTGGAAAATGAATTAAACTTTTTTTGTTGAAATTTTTTTTCTGGGGAATTATGAAAAATGTATACTTATAATTTTTGAGGAATGTTTGAAATTTTTGGAAAAAATATTTGAAAAATGTACTATATACCTTTCTTTTTTTGTCGATTTGAAAAATTTATGCCGATTTTCAAAACCATTTAATGAAGTATCCCACGAGATCCAAATGAAAAAATTGTTCCCAGAATGGTTAAATTAAATTTTTTGAAAAAATAAATTTTTTTTGGTCAAATTTGAAAAATTTCTATCGATAATGTTTGAAAATATTGAAAATTTGTTGAAAAAAAATTTTTTTTTGCTTGCAGTTTTTGGGTAAAAAATTTTTGTGGTCAATTTTGAAAAGTTTATAACGAAACTCAAAAAGAAAAAAACTTTTGAAATTTTCCGAAAATAAATTAAACTTTTTTTGCTGAAACTTTTGTGGAACAAAAAATTTTTTTAAATATATACGATTTTTTTTTTTTGAAATTAATCGAAATATTTTTTCTCTGGGGAATTATGAAAAATTTATACTTATAAGTTTTGAGAAATTTTTGAAATTAGAAAAAGAAAAATTTAGTTTTTTTGTTTGAAATTTTAAAAAAACAATTTCTTTTTTTGTCGATTTGAAAAATGTATGCCAATTTTCAAAATCATTTAATAAATTATCCCACGAGATCCAACATTAAAAACTTATATTGTTTAGTATTCATAGATCGTTCCCAGAATGGATTAAATCAAATTTAGCCCAGAGATGTGCTGTGGTAACTATTGATGGCGCGTCTTTTATCTCTATTTCGGGTGCCCTGCAAGGGAGGGACCTGCCCAAAGGAGCATTTTAGGACCTCTACTATATGTCCGTCTTATCAATGATATTAGCAATCGCTTCCAGTTTCAAATCAATCGACGATCTGAAGATTTTCACAATCGCGAAGTATTTAATAAATGGAATAAGTCTTCAAAGTGGCTTGAAAGAATTGCATTTTGAGGTGTTTGAGGTGTCTCTATTTTATTGTAAACAAATATTTTCACTTAACATTTTCGAGGAGTCAGGTTGTTATCTCTCGATTGACTATTTCTGGTTGACCACTACAAAGTGTTAGCGAAACTAAAGCTCTTGGAGTTATATTTGACTTTAAAATGGGGGTAGCCGAATGGGTTGGTGGGTGTTTGGTTTGGTTTGGCAGCCACATCGCACATAGAGACAACGATGCCACTTAGACCACGAAATGGGTCCGTTGTGAGCGGGTTGGTGTGTGACTATCATGAATTCTGTCATGAAAAACTTCCTCATAAAAAACCATTGGCCATTTGGAGTCAGCTTAGTGTAGGTCCCTTCATTTGTGGAACAACATCGCGACGTACGCCACAAATACGAGGAGGAGCATGTTAAAACACCTTTCAGCACTATACGCGCCAATTAAGATATTTTTTATTTTTATTTTTTTTAATGGTGATCTGTTCCTGGCTTTATTTGGCGAAACAGCTCTGAGTTTTCTAACCCCTCTACCTTTAAATTGGCTTTGTTCGCTGTTACTAAATATAATATTTGCTTATGGCAGATCTTCAGAAAAATGGGTTTCTATCCCATAAGTAAGGTTTTTTTTTTTTTTGAGATGACGCCCGTGAAGAGGAAACTCCCATGAGAACTACAATACCTATCACAGTTTCTACAGTCTTCCTGCTTATTACGACAACATCGGGTTTGTTCCACCTTCACAGGCGTAAACCACGCCTTGATCTTGTTTACTGGTTCCCTGACGATCCTCTCAATTACTTGGATATGTTGCACTACCACTACCACCACGTTATCATCTGCGAATCCAACGATTTTAGTTCTAGGGGGCATATTCAGTTTTATAACACCGTCGTACATTAGCTTCCATGGTAGTAGGCCACAAACATATCCTTGAAGGATCACTGCTGCCATGATGTACAGTGTTCAGTGCATTTGTCACTTCTAAATTTCAGCTTACGGCCCATGAAACAACTCCCAATTATTCTGGTGATAACTATGGCTAGGCGCCCCTGTTTTCGAGAGCACGCTATCCAGCTGGGCTAGGTAAGGGAAGACTTGGTCGATCCTGTAGATCACACATAGACCAGAAATTGATCCATAGTAATGCCAAGTGTTTGTATGGAGAGTTTAAGAACTTTATATTTTGTCTTTAACACACATAATTTAAGTAGGCTGCTATTTTTTCGATCCGCCTTCTGTTGAAAATAATGCAGAGCCTAAGCAGTTTATTCGTGTTTTTCGAAGTGCAGGCCAGTGGCAAGTGTTCTAGAGTTCCTCTCGCGTTGACTTCGTTCCATATTATGCATATATCGCTCGGCAGTAGCTTCAGGCGTGCAGTGAGACACTGTCCGGTCAGTATCAGCATTACAAGTTTACACTCTTTCTCGGAAAGAGATAAATTATAGTTTGTAGACCTGACATTGAACCTGCGCATCATGATTTTCGCGATCCTGCATGAGCTGGTTCTTTCCCATCTTGCATTCTCTTCTGGACTCTATCTAGTCGTTGTTTGCGAGAGAGGTGGTTGTATACCGGCCAATACATCTACTTTCTCGTTTCCTTCAACTCCCTTGTGTCCTGGAACCCAGTAGATGCTGGCTTGTTTCTCAATTCCTAGCACATCCATGCTGTTCCGGCATTGTCGTACGCAGTGTGAGTTTTTCATTACAGCTGCTATCGCTTCGATGTCTGCTTGACTGTCAATGTAAAAGTTTATTTGAGCGTGAGAGCGGGATAGTGTTTTCTTTAGATAAGTCTGCTGCTTTCGTTGCTTCGTAGGTCTCAGCTGGGAATACACTGTAGTAGACCGGTAATTTGCCGGTTTAGCCAACTGTTAGCTGTGTTAAAAGCGTTTCTAACGTTCAGAGCTACCACAGCGCTGTATTTTTCCCCGACATTTTTATTTTCAATTCGCAAAAATTGGTTGTTGTTGGTGTTAAGATGGATTTCATAGCGTTTTCATGGCCTTCTTGGGTAAATTTAACACAATTTAGTATTATTGATGTATGCCGTGATATAAGATGAGTTTCACTGACGAGCTTGGCTTGTAGTTGATAAGTTATATCGGTTTTTATTATTTATTACTTTAATTATATTTTTGAATTTATTATTACTTTACTTTAGTACTAAATATTAATAGCTATGAGAAATTAGTTTCTTCTTCTTAATTGGCGCTATAACCACTTACGCGATCTTAACAGAGTTTAAGGGGGTGGTAGGGTTTAGCGCTAAAAAAAACATTTTTTTTTGAATTTTTTACAGAAATATGGCTTAAGACACTTTAATAAAATCAGTTGCATGTTATTGTACATCTTTTCAATAAGTTTTTAAAAAATATTAATAATAAAATATTGACAAATAAGCCCATGACAGAGTTTTTTTGGAGATATGTTTTTCGAGAGGTGCTCTGCGGAGCCAATCGGCATTCGTCGTAGAATCATCTGAAACTAAAAAAGTCGAATTTTTCAGTTAAAGTATGACGTAATGCTCTCCCCTACATTAATACAAATTTTTTTTTTTTCATTTTTGTAGTTTTGGTGGCAAAAAAACGTAAATCGAGCATTTTTGGCGAAAAATTTCGCCATATTTGTAAGTGAAAAACAACCTTAAAAAACAGTGTAGGGGGAGGTATTTTTGATTTAGAAAACGTGTGCCAAATTTGAAAAGAATCGGTTGAATAGTTTCGGAGTTGTGATTGGCACCGACTTTTAAGAAGTCGTTTCGGGAAAAACGCGTTTGAAAAAATGACTCTGAGAAATTATCGATGCTCCGCATTCGAGGTAGAGTGCCTACAAAGGCTATAACTTTGAGAGTTCTGCTCCGACCCACTTAAAATTTTGACACAACATTCTTGAAATGATTTACTATAAGACGAGTGAAGAAAAAAAATTTCGATTTTGTGACCCTACCCCCCCCTTAACAAAGCGCGTCAGTCGTTTCTTTCTCGTGCTAACCGGCGCCAATTGGACCCACCAAGTGAAGCCACCTGATCATTCCAACGCAGAGGAGGTCTTCCTCTTCCTTTACCACCACCAGCTGGTACCGCATCGAATACTTTCAAAGCCGGAGCGTTTGTATCCATTCGGACGGCACGACTCAGCCAACGTAGCCGCTGGATCTTTATTCGCTGCGCTATGTCTATGTCGTCGTAAAGCTCATACAGCTCATCGTTCCATCTTCTGCGATATTCACCGTTGCCAACGTGAAAAGGTCCAAAAATCTTACGCAGAATCTTTCTCTCGAACACTCTAAGCGTCGCCTCATCGGATGTTGCCATCGTCCACGCTTCTGCGCCATACGTTAGGACGGGCATGATGAGAGTCTTGTAGAGTGTTAGTTTTGTTCGTCGAGAGAGGACTTTACTGCTCAGTTGTCTACTTAGTCCAAAGTAGCACTTGTTGGCAAGAGAGATTCTACGTTGGATTTCAAGGCTGACATTGTTATAGGTGTTAATGCTGGTTCCTAAATAGACGAAGTCTTTTACAACCTCCAAATCATAACTGTCAACAGTGACGTGGGTGCCGATACGCGAGTGCGCCGACTGTTTGTTTGAAGACTTCGTTTTGTCCTCGTTCACCACCAGACCCATTTGCTTTGCCTCTTTATCCAGTTTGGAAAAGGCAGACCTAGCAGAGCGGTTGTTAAGGCCGATGATGTCAATATCATCGGCATACGCCAGCAATTGTACGCTCTTATAAAAATTATGCCTAA
Organism: Anastrepha fraterculus; assembly: GCA_037575425.1. NCBI lineage: Eukaryota > Metazoa > Arthropoda > Insecta > Diptera > Tephritidae > Anastrepha > Anastrepha fraterculus. The sequence goes on from JAYXIM010050738.1 coordinate 10,581, forward strand.
GCGATTAAATTCAGCGGCTCGTACGATCCTCTCCAACATCAGGTTAAAAAAGTCACACGACAGCGAGTCACCTAATCTGAAACCTCGTTTTTTATCAAATGGCTTGGACAGATCCTTCCCAATTCTGACGGCGCTGCTGGTGTTCAGCAACGTCATCTTACATAGCCGTATCAATTTTGTAGGGATACCAAATTCAGACATCGCGGCATACAGGAAACTTCTCTTTGTTTACTTTTCTAAATTTACTAGGCTGGGGGCGCCTCAAAACGTTATTCTAAGACAGTAAATTTGTTACGGGTTCTTATTCACTCTTATGGCAACTTTAATTCCTACGCCATTAAAAAAAAATTTTTTTATTTAAATATTTTACTGCTCCACCTTAATGTACATACATACTTTTATGTCATTAAGTCAAGCGCAACGATAGCTATTAATTTCACGCACTACCCACTTCGACGATATTAGAAATCAAGCATGAGACCTGTGAAAGATATTTCCTTTTTTATTTAGAATACCTCTATTCAGTTTTGTATTGAAAATTCTCCTCCTGTGTATTTTTCTATTTAATAACTTTTTTTCTAAAACCTTCAGAAATAACCATCAGAGAATAATAGGCATAATGGGTGGCTAACTTAATGGCCGCAAAATTACATGAAAAAATATAGGGGCAAAAAAGTTGCGAAAACGCATTTAGAAGGAAACCAAAGAAAAGAATAGAAAGTGAATAATGGAAAGACCATAAATATGTGCTATGAGTATAATATGGTAAATGAAAGAAAAAGAATTGTGAGTTAAAAATAGCATACAAACGGATATATATAGACATACAAGGTTGAAAGAGGACCTCGCTCATGAGCGCATGAAAAATGATGCAGAAAAGAGAAGAATAAAAAAGGACTAAACAGCACGAAAAGGGATCGCTTGTTGCATCTCGCGTAACATCCAACAGCATAAAGGAAAAAATGAGAAAGAGACTCAGATAAAGGAAATTATTTTTATACCCACACGAATACCGAAACCGGGTGTGTGGTAGAGCCTTTGTGGTACTTATGCACTGTGTGAAAAAAGTGGACTATTGTGTGCGTTAAAAGTGAAAAAAATGGCTAATGTCTGTACCCTTGCATACCGGCGAGCATGATAATGGAGAAGTCCCTTTTTAGTAATATTTTTTTCCTAGTGCTTAGGCGTTGCGGTTATTGTAATTTTTTTATTTCTTCTTATTTTTTTATTTTTTTGTCTTTCTGCCACGTGCGGCCAATATAATTTAGTGAGCATGAAAATTGCATTTAATTTGGGTAACTCTCGCTATCCGCTCATTATTTGCAAATTTCACAGGAACTAATTTTTTCTGAAACATTCATTAGTCATTTGCCTTTTTATTGCGAATTATGAACAATAGAATTTGTTTATTTTGTGCTGCATTTCCCATTTTACACTTTTAATGCTTGAATTACTTACTTCCCTTTTACAGAAAGGTGTTTTGAATTATGTACAAGGTGGCGCAGAATTAATCTCCTTAATGAAAGATTTTTAATTTTTGCAAATCGAGTCGTACCTCAATCATATTAGACTTGGAGGAAGATACAGTGGCGTATCCTTGCGAAATTTTCCTCTTTAATTGCTCCACTATATAATCCAACACTTGAAATATGTAGTTTGAGAGTAGTTGAAAACCCCGAAGGAAGCAAAAATAAAGTATTTTACGTTTTCGCCTACCAGACTCACAAATATAAGGAGAAGCAGCATAAAAATTCTACTAAAGTAATTAAATGCACTACAAAGTATAAAAGCGGAATAAAGAAAAAAGATGCAATCGGGAAAAAAGCTAAGAACTCGCTCGTTGCCTTTGAGGCACACAGAAAAAGTACATTAGTAACAATTACAGTGGCATTAAAACTGCTACAGATTACAAGTGAACAACACAAAAAAGAGGTGAAGGAGCTAAGAAAACAAACGAGAAAGCCAAAAAAAAAACACTCAAACAACACGAAAATAGTTAAGTATGTAAAATGTAGTAGCAACTGCAAGGACAAGAACTAAAGAACAACAACAACGAATAATGTACTAAAACTTATGACAAAGAAAATCCTCAAGCCAGATGCAGCTCGAATGGTAAGCGAGCAAATGAAAATGATTATGAACTGCAAGTGCATAGCCTTAATTACTGCCCCTCAAAGTGAATGTAAAAAGTCAAGGATGCAAAGTCAAGCAACACAAAAAAACTGTAGAGGAGGACTCGTTGCAAGTAAACAGGAAGCAAAAATAATTTAAATGAAGCAGAGAACTATTGCGACTACTTGTATAAAATACTAATTGGGGCAGATGCAGAAGATTTGTGACAAAATTTGTAAGTTGAATATCAGAATGGTCCAGGATTTTAAACTTGTCAAGGGACTCTTTTTGAAGTAGGTAAAATGTTGCATGAAGTGGAAGGGTATTGTGCAACCCGCATAAGTGCTTGTATTTGCTATAGTCTATACGGCTCGATAAAAATTTCAAGCAATAGTCTTTCTTTTTATGCCTAAACTGCTGGTCCACATGTTTTTGGGGTCTGACTTCTTATTGTCAAATTTAAGTTTGTTTTATGTTACTACTGGGAAGAAAAATATTTTTTTCGAAGTGAAATTTCTAAGGCATCGATGGACGAGCAAGAATGGAGAGTAAAATTTCAAGGCCATGCAACGTTTTGGGCATTTTCGTTCCGCGAGAGAGAAAAAAGATGTAACGTAGAGGAAAGGGAGAGAGAGAGCAATACCTTAGATGTATCCTAGATACACTTTAGGCTACTTTTCCTGAGTTTTTCCTTGTGGTTGCTAGTTTCTAGTGGGAAATTACACTGTCTCCTTTTTTACCGCTTGTTTGTTGGTGCAAATAGAAAATATATTTTTGGTGCCTACTTTTTGGCGTTATATTGTATTTCCTTGGCGCCTACTGTTTGGGGCGTTTTTTGGTCCCAATTTTATTGGCGTTATTTTTTTTTTGTTTTGGTGCCTGCTTTTAGGCGCTTGTTTCCGTTTCCTAGCTAGTGCTTGTGCGTACTATAAAGTGCTATCCATTCCGGCGTCGGATTTATTGGTATTGCCTTGCGGTAATTTGTGTCGTTGCTGCGATCCTGGAATTGCTGCGTTCGTGCGGGCGATAAACGCTCGGAGTAGTGCGCGTTGTTGTCACGGTTTGTGTCCGGCGTTTACCTACAACGGTCGACCCTTCTCCTTTTTTTTGTAAATTTTGCCTATTTGTATTCTCTGCAAATGTTGTGAATTTATTTAGATATATACTCTTTCTATCTCTCTCCCACTCTCACTCTCATTCTCTCTCGGGTATCCCCCTCTTTCTTTGTCTGCCTTGAAAGTTTCACTTCTGTTTGTGTACTGCGCTACACGCACGTTTCTTTTGTTTGTTTTTTAATCAAAACTTATTTTTAATATAAATCAGCATAAGTTGGGGAATTTTTAGTTAACATAATATTTTTTTCATAGTTCTTTTATAAATTATTTTTATTATTATGAAGAATTTCTGCACCGCAACCTGAAAGATCTTATGGGTTGGCCAGTGCGCACTTAAATTCCAATCGGCAGACATGCTTTCATCCAACCATATTTTGCATAGAAGCTGATGCGTGCACGTCACGAGCTCCTCGCCGCCATTTTTGAATAGCTTAGTGGGCAGTCCATTGACTCTCGCGGCTTTGTTGCTCTTTAGCCGCGTTATGGCTATTCTCACGTGGTCGGGTTGCTGATCGCCAGTCCCATCGTCAACGATTGGGGTATCGGTATCTTCACATTCTCTGTGACATGCGCAGCTGTCACTACTTAGCGTGTTTGAGAAGTGTTTCCTCCATAATTCAAGCATGCCCGGGATGTAAGTCCCCAGATCGCCGTCTTTGTTCTTACAAGAAATCACACCTTCTGTAAGCCGCCTAAGTTTCTAGTAGAAAATTCGGAAGTTTTGTCTTGTTGACCAGCATTCCAAGCCCATCGCACTCGCGTATTTCGCCCTCTCGTTTCCCCACTCTGATAATACGTCTCTCTCCCTTTTTAGCTACCGGTAGCGATTCTGTATGGCTCGCGTTGCACCCAATCGCAGCGTCGCTCTATAGGCAACATCCTTTTTCTCCACGGATGTTTCGTTGTCCGGGCCGAATTTTCCAACTGTGGGACCAGAAATTTTCTACTTGCTAGACCTGGTGTTGAAGTCGCCAAGCACGATTTTTATATCGAGGAATGAGTCTTTGGTGCCGTCGCCCTTCTCTTCCATCGGGGTGTGGGTGCAAATGAGCGAGATGTTGAAAACCCTTGCTTTTATGTGGGTTATTGCAAGACGTTCATCCACCGGAGTGAACGTAAGTACTTGACGACGAAGTCTCTCTCGCACTTTAAATCCAACATGAAATTTGCGCTCCTTTACATAATAGCCGTAGTAGGTATCGCAGGGTACAATGCACTTCTTGCCTTGCCCCGTCCATCGCATCTCTTGAATGGCAGTGATCCAACCGAGCAGAGGCACCTTCCCCATCAAGAGACCCGGCATTCCAAGTGTATGCCCCCAATCCATAGACTTTAGTTGATTTTTAGGGGTTGTAATCAGGATAACCAGTTCTCATCCACAGCTTTGTTTTCATTCCCATATTTCATTTGTTTTCATTGGGGAAGGACTTTTACGTGGGGGGTTCGAAACCCGGCGCACAACCAGATATCCTGCTTGTTCTTAAATGTATGTTCAGGAGCTACTCAGAAGATATTTCGGCGAAGCCCGGAAGTTGTGAGCAGCTTGGACCGTATGCAGAAAAGTCGTACTGGACACTTTCAGGTAAAGGGCAATCAGAGACTTTCCCCTCTTGACTTCTACACAGACTAGAGACTTCTACACAGGGAATCATCCTCCCAGTTGTCAAACAGCAAAACTGTTCAAATTCCTTCCGAAAAATGGCTATAACTCTCTCAATTTTACGCTGATTCGTTTGAAACTTTGGCACATAATTACGAGAGCATTAGCCCTCCAAGTAAGCAAAAATCAAGATTTTCAATCAATTTGAATTTTTGCTGTTTTATTTCAGTTTAAAATCCTATATCTCTAAATTGATCACCCTTTGTATTGATCGTAAGCCAATACCGACTTGTAATTCTTTTCATCACTCACATCTGTTCTCGTAACCAAAGTACATGCAGAGCAATAAAGAAGCAATAAAGGCCTCAAATTGCCACTTCGTAACTTTTGAGTCAAAAACAAAAAGTCGTTGTTGCCAACATACAAGCAGTTTAGCATCGCATTTTAAGCTCATTAGGTATAAAGGGACTAGTAAGACAAAGTGGTTAAATCTACAGACCGGTCAAAATACTCCACTTCGGTTGAAAATTCACAACTCAAGAACTGGTGGCAAGCGATTCGAGTACCTAACTTCTTCCAGATCGTTGAATGTAATATCAAAGTACTCTTTTTTACAAGCTTGCCTACCTTCCCGTTTGATGATATGTACGCCATCTGTGCCCCAATACGCATAGCAGTTGAGAAAATACCTGTTATACCACCCCACTCAAGGAACTCCAATTTTATTTTCTACTTTCTGTGTACCTTCAATTTCATTCAAATTTATTACTGAAAAAAAAATTGATGACTACTGATAAATTTTGTTGTACGTGCACATACTGATTCTCGAAATTCACTTTCATAGTCATTATTTCCACAGACAACTTTGCAGCTCTTTAACAAAATCAACGTACAAAGTTTGCGCTGCTTAAAAACTTTTCGCTCGTGCGCTGCTTTTGTGCTGCCACTACTACGAGTATCTACAGCAACAGCACCGAATAACATAAATAAATAAATAATCAATTGCATTCACCAAAATTCCATTCAACATCTCGCTCTTTGCTTGCGAGCAATACTGAGGGCGCAGGTTGCCAAGTGCACGAATTTCAATGTGTGGTGCTTTGATATGGATTTAAAAGTGGTTTGTGGCAAAACCCTTTCAACTTTAGGCAATTGATACACAGAGATTAGGCAATGCAGGGGAATTACATTTCATTTGGGCTTTCTAAGACTACAGCTGAATAAGGCATGAATTTTGAATGGAGTGAATATTTTTGTAACTTTCGCAGGTTATTGGCTTAAATTTAAATTTTAATCCTTTTATGGGCCTGTTTAGACTACACTTTGTGCTTCATAGATGTACTTTTCTCTCAAAACAGCAGCAAACGTAGTGTTAGCATATTCGTTGGTGGCATATTGTCCCATTGATCCACTTACCTTACTAAAAATCGCACTATATTTCCACCTTTGGAGAAGGTGCCCATCTGTAGCCTAGCCATATCTTTTTTATTCATTCACATTATTTTTATGCTCCTATTGTTTCATTGCCAGTTGAGAAAATTATTATTCTTTATAAACTGAAATCATAAACTGTTTTCATTTTATCCTTTAAAACCCCTATTAGTACTACTTTTTTATTTGAGCTGCATGACTTCCTCTATTTATGAAGCACTTGCCTGTGCTTTACGATTTCACGCTTATGCTTTTACGCGCTTTGGACTCTTTTGTGTTGGGTTTATTGCCGCGTCAAGTGTTGCTTATTAGCGTATAAAGGCAAATTTTTTATTTCTCTTTTTTGCCACGCAATTAAATTGTAATTTTTATTGCGCGGCTGTTTCGCACATACTCGTATAAGCATTTGCATGCATACATACATATATACGTAGGACATGAGTCCATGGTGGGGCTTGAGGCGTATACATAAAATTCGCGTGAAAGTTTAGCTTTCTAATGCTGATGCGTAATTTTTTCTATTGCATTCTGGTTATTAAAATGTATACAGGATCAGCGGGAAAGAAGTCCTAGATTCCTAAAATAAAGGCTAGGTAATTTCTGTTTAAGGGGTTACATACGCCCAGAATTTTCAAAAAACCGATCTTTTTACAGAATATAATACTTTATAGTTTTAAGCGTATTTCTGTGGAAGTCAATTCTAAAAATTCCCCATAGATACAAAGTTATAGTAGAAAATGTAACTGCCCGACGAGAGTTTGATGTAGCACAGGTAGCTGTCCTTTGAGGCAGCTGCCCGTTACTTTCGGAGCCATTCAGCCTGTGGGTTCTTTTGTTATTCTAAAGTATGAATAGGGACATTTGTAAAACATTATGAGAGTATGTGTAGGGTCGATATGCTGAGGCTTATGAAAGTATGAGGTGTACCACTATTGTCTCGGAGAATAAGAAAAAAGAGGCCGTAACATCTTGTCGACTGGAAAAAAAATAAACAACAACAATTGCTTACCGATCAGGAAGTCATACAATATGAAGCTGGAATGGGAGATTAGACGTAAGGTAACAAAATAAATTAAAAAATTCGTTTTAAGTTCTTGCTTTAAATGCGCGCGACCTCGAGCGAAATGCATTTGAAAAGCTTAAACTCGTTTTTCCAGCACGGTCAGTTTGATAAAAGACAATTTTTAATATTTTTTGATGCGGCTTTCTTAAATATTCGAAAGTGTTTTCCCTATAGATTTGATTTTTGATATTTTTATTAAAAAATTGAATAAACATAATTAAAGTGTGACATTTATGACGTAAAACGCATACTTTTTTTAAAATGCCGTAAATAGCAAAATTTTTCGAAACTCAAAAATCCTTTATTTTACACGAATTTTTTAGTTTCAATTTTACCATCAACATTTCAAGAAGAAATGATGCAGACAGTGGAGCAACTTTTTTCTTCATTGTAAAGGGTGTTTTTTTTAGAGGTTAGGTTTTCAAGATGAAATAAAACGTATATAATTTAATGTTATGGCCAAGAATTTAGCTTTATTATAAAGATAAGGGTTTGCCATTATGTTTTAAAAATGATTTCGGGCAAGTGGCCGCCGCGGCTGGCTCGAATAAATTCCAGCCGAGAGGCCCAATTTTCGACCACTTTTTGCAGCAATTGGGGCCGTATGTCAGCAATAACGCGCCGAATATTCTCGAATATATCGCACGATCTTGGAGGCCACGCCACAGGTCCACGGCGCGAGATAATGCGCTCACCAAAAGTTTCCTTCAATAAATCGATTGTTGCGTTGGCTGTATGGCATGTAGCGCCGTCTTGTTGGAACCAAAGGTCGTCCACATCAACATCGTCCAATTCAGGCACGAAAAAGTCATTAATCATGGCTCTATAGCGCTCTCCATTGACTGTAACATTATGGCCGGCTTCATTTTTAAAGAAATATGGACCAATGATTCCCTCTGCCCATAGAGCACACCAAACAGTGACTTTTTGAGGATGTAACGGCGTCTCAGCAATGGCTTGTGGATTATGTTCACTCCAAATGCGACAATTTTGCTTATTGACATACCCATTCAACCAAAAGTGAGCTTCATCGCTGAACAAAATTTTCTTGTGAAAATCGGGATCGGTGGCCATCTCGTTTTGGGCCCATTCACCGAACGTGCGACGCGCTTGATGGTCGTTCGGCTTCAATTCTTGCACGAGTTGGATTTTGTAAGCCCGCAAACCAAGATCCTTCCGCAAAATCTTCCATAAAGTGGATGGGTACATCTCCAATTGCTGCGCGCGATGGCGGATGGACTCATTCGGGTCTTCTTCGATACTCTGCTCCACAGCAGCAATGGCGTCTTTGTATTATCCACTAGAGCAAACGTGGTGCGAAACCGATCCATGGTTAATCGAATTAGTGACTCTGATAGACGATTATGTCGACCGAATATTGGACGGAGCGCGCGATGCGTCGCGCGAACCGAACCATTATTTTCGTAATAAATTTGCACGATTTGCAAACGTTGTTCAGGTGTAAGTCTATTCATTATGAAATGGCAAACCAAACTGAGCATAAATCAAGTGGCAGCTGTCAAAAAGACCATCTACGAAAAAGTAGTGCCAACTTGAAAACCTAACCTCTAAAAAAACACCCTTTACTTTGGGTCATGTCATTTTTTATATACTAATTTTTATAAAGAAAAATTATATAAATGTTTTTGTAAAGTTCAAGTGTATACAACTTTTTTATATTTATTTCTATTTTTAACCCTTCTAAAAACAGGTTTTCTTTTAGCGCATTTTTGGCGCTGCTGGACGTATTTAACCCCTTAATTTTAATGCATTTTAGCATTGAGATGCCTTAAATTTCTACCGTTTCCGAATTTTGGATTATAGTTAGAGGTATGTCAATTAATAGAATTCGTCATTAAAATCTGAACCAAGCCTCGACTTTTCAAAATTTTCTGCTTGATAAAAATTTGAATTTACAATTTTTCAGTAAACGTTTCCTACTATACATCACAAAAAAAAAATTGTGTGGAAACTATTCTGCAAAATCTGTTAGCTATTCTGCGTTATTAGCTATTCTGCGTAATTAGCTATTCAAAAATTTATAAATTCTAAGAATAATGTAACTGACTAGACTCAGCAAGTAGCGACTTTTCCGGTAATTCTGTATAGTAGTAGTAGTAATTCTTTATTTATTTATGAATATTTCATCTTACATTTCAATAATTTTTACAATAATTCGTTTAAATATATAAATACGTAAAGACAGAAATAATAAATTTATGGCAGTAACAATGTTGACTGTCATAGCTCAAAAAAAAAAAAATAATAATTGGCGCGTACACTTCTGTTAGGTGTTTGGCCGAGCTCCTCCTCCTATTTGTGGTGTGCGTGTTGATGTTGTTCCACAAATGGAGGGACCTAAAGTTTCAAGCCGACTCCGAACGGCAGATATTTTTATGAGGAGCTTTTTCATGGCAGAAATACACTCGGAGGTTTGCCATTGCCTGCCGAGGGGCGACCGCTATTAGAAAAATGTTTTTATTAATTTTGCTTTCACCGAGATTCGAACCAACGACCTCTCTGTGAATTCCGAATGGTTATCACGCACCTACCCATTCGGCTACGGCGGCCGAATGCTCAAATTTAACCAAAAAATTAAACTCTGCAGTAAGAAAATTTCTATAGCGTAAGGCTGAGTATATAAAGCAAGTTAGTCTTTTCCAATTAGGGCCATTAAGTATATCTTTTACTTCTGCTTCATTTAGCTTCGCTGCCTTTAGATATTGTGTTCTCATCTCCTTCAGTACCGGACATCTTCCTAGGAAGTGGTGCATATCTTCTTCCTCGTTTAAATTGCAGAGGATGCATATTTTCTGAGCATTTCCATACGTAGTAGCATTTAGCTTCAGTAAACCACATCTTGCTTTGAAAATTGTCATAATATGTGCTAGCCGCATATCTTCTTCAATATATGATTCCCCATTTGAGTAGTTTAATTGTTTATATTGTAATATTATTATTATATTGTTATTCGCGTCGCGCTTGACTGTGCTTTTTGCCTTGCCATGTTGATAACTTTTATTTTCATTTTGCTAAGAAGTTGCACACAGCGATCTTGCCAGTCTGTAGCGGTGATGTTTTCTTCAAACTTTAGACCGAACTCCACTCCCATGTCGCTCAGATGCTTAAGCCAAAACACCTTTTTACTTTAGATGCCTTGTGTTAGTTTATGTGGGAGTCTGTTGCAATTATACATATTTATAAATAGTTTTCCAGATATACTTCATGTGTAGTTCTAAAGAATACATGTGGCTATCTTCTAAATTAGTTTCTAATGTTATTACATAATTTGGAGTGAACTCGGGTAGTTTGAGTATTCTTTTAATAAAGTAACGTTGAAGTTTATTTACCCCATCGAATAAGGCGTATCCCCAAACTTGCGCTGCGTAGGTTTGTATCGCTCTGCATACCGTTTGGAACAACTTCCATTTTGATTTTAATGAAATGAATGGCTTCGCTAAAAAATCGTTCCATCTGAACCACCTATTTTTTTGAGAATGGTGACACAAATGACATGTCAAATGTGTTCATAATTTACTTAAAGGTTTGACATTTACGAAATGGGACGCTATACGCTTGAACAAAATTGGAAATATCGTTTGACCGAAGATGAGCATTTTTACCGAAAAATCATATTTTCTGATGAAGCTCATTTTCACATCGGTGGCTACGTCAATAAGCACAATTGTCGGATTTGGAGCTCAGAAAATCCACACGTTACTATAGAGAAGCAAATGCATCCACAACGAGTCACTGTTTGGTGCGGTTTTTGGTCTGGCGGCATCATCGGGCCATTTTTTTCGAAAATGAGCGAGCAGCCGCGGTTACAGTAAATGGCGAGCGTTACCGTGCATTCTCAACGAGTTGTTTCCAAAAATTTAAGGGGATGACATGGACGACATTTGGTTTCAACAAGACGGTGCAACTTGTCACACTGCCAAAGTTACACTCGAACTTTTGGCTACCGTTTTTGAAAACCGAATAATCAGCCGAAAGTCCGATATCAATTGGCCGCCTCGGAGCTGTGATTTAAGTCCGTTGGACTACTTTTTGTGAGGAGCCGTTAAGGACAAATGCTATGTGAACCATCCAGAGACGATTGATGCTTTAAAACACGAAATCGAAGTTGCCATTCATGAAATTGGAGCCCAAACAATCGAAAATGTGCTTAAAAACTGGGTTGATCTACTGTTACTGTTACTTACTGTAAGACCAATCGTGGCAGTCATTTCAACGATATTATTTTTCATTCATAAATGGCAATGTTCAATCTTCAAAATAAAAAAAAAGTTTGAAAAAATATTGATTAGTTTTGTTTTATAGCCGATTCAAAAAAAAAAAAATTTTACATGGCCCACCCTACACTAGCTTTTGCTGAAGTATTCCTGGCTTCTAAGTGCCGAAGGCTTGCCGAATGCCATTTTCGGTGTGAGAATGACACAAAGATATTTATATTCGGCCACAAATTTAATTTCTTCAGCTTGGTACCACCATTTTTCAGCCTGGGAAAGTAATACAATATATACAATTCAATCCGCATTTTTAATTTCCCTTCACAAATGTCCAAACATATAATTTGGCGTTGCAGGTCTATAGTCGGTTTTAAGTTACAGTGATATCCAGTTCAGAAACCATAGTTTTGAAGTTTTCGCATTTAAAGTTTTGCTATCCATTTAGTAGAGTTATACGAATTATTTTATTACTTACACTATGTCACCTATTCCTGGACTATATAATAGTTCTTCAGCCGTCATAGTTGCTTCCGTTATCGTTAGTGCGCCAATCTGCCACATACGTGCAGCCTCCAGGTACTTGCTCTCGAACGCTCCGGAGCACCCGAACGCCATCTTTGTCGGTTCCACTTCAAATGTTCACACAATATTTTTAAGATATTATAGTTTAAGAAAATGCAATAAAATCCAATTTTTTAAAGCTCTGACTACCCCTAACCTCTTAAATTGCTGCATAGCATAAGTCTCGAACCCGGACACCAGCGAATGGTAGTCCCATATTAACCCATTCGTCTGAGAGCACCAATTATATTATATGTTTGTACTTTATATATAATATGTTTATATGTATGCATTATAGTACTAACAATTTTCATAGCCGACAGTCAACTATAAGCATCAAAGCACCTATCAGTATAAGTAAACGAAATGAATCCTCAACTTTCGCTTCTTTGATATTTATCTCCATGCACTGGTATAAATTTAATAACTATGTACATTTAAGTTCGTAATAATTGTAGAACTGAAGGACTCTCACTGCTAAGCTTCTACTAAGGCTTAATAAGCTCTTACGTAGGCCAAATGGAGTGTATAGTTAAAATGTGGCCACTCAAGTGAGTAAAGCTTTACTCCACTTACAATGTGCATACTAGGTTGTTTGTGAATATCGAAAATTCCAGGGTTATGCTATGTGAATCCCGGAAAAATTTATTAATTCTCTCTAGCTGGTGTGTAGAAAAGACTTAGAGCAGAATTTTATGAAAAGAAAATTGTATTAAAATGTCCCCATTTTAAGAGCAAAAATTGTATAATTATATATCTAGTATATAAAAAGTAAAGTTTTTAGAAAACAATGATATACACATGTTTTTTTTTTTTTTTTTTTTGAAATAACTACTTTATTGTTTTTCAAAACTTGTGCCGTTAAGATCTACAAACCTTTGTACCCAAAGAAACGAGTCATCAAAACATTTATCCCGAAGTTGGTGCTTATCTCAAAAACAAGATTTACTTGTTCAGTCTCTTCAGGTGCTGAAAAGCACTCACCACTCATTTTATTTCTGGATTATTTTGACGAATGGGAATGTTTCCGTTAGCAGACGAAACAAGTCATTAGGTATCAAATCAGATAAATAGAAGAATGAGCCAAATGAAAAAAAAAATCGATAAATTTCACCTTTAAATGATTAATCGCTTCACTTGCTTCGGTGAAGAAAAATGTGTTCGTATTTCATTCTTTTTCTGATTTCATCAAAGATTCAGGCAAGCAAATCGTAGTATAAAATTCAGCATTGACTGTTTTTTCTTCTCTTCTTAATTGGCTCGATAACCGCTTACGCGATTTTTTTCTCTCTGGTGCTAACCGGCGCCGATTGGACACACCAAGTGAAGCCAAGTCCTTCTCCACCTGATCTTTCGAACGCAGAGGAGGCCTTCCTCTTCCATTTATCTACTTAGTCCAAAGTATCACTTGTTGGCAAGAGAGATTCTACATTGGATTTCAAGGCTGACATTGTTATCGGTGTTAATGTTGGTTCCTAAATAAACGAAGTCTTTTACAACCTCGAAACCATTAATGTCAACATTGACGTGGGTGCCGATACGCGAGTGCGCCGACTGTTTGTTTGAAGACAGGAGGTACTTCGTTTTGTCCTCGTTTACCACCAGACCCATTTGCTTTGCCTCTTTATCCAGTTTGGAAAAGGCAGAACTAACAGCGCGGTTGTTAAGGCCGATAATGTCAATATTATCGGCATACGCCAAAAATCTTCCTCTTATAAAAAATTATGCCTGAGCGATTAAGTTCTGCGGCTCGCACTATCATCTCCACCATCAGGTTAAAGAAGTCCCACGACAGCGGGTCACTCTGTCCGAAACCTCGTTTGGTATCAAACGGCTCGGAGAGGTCCTTCCCAATTCTGACGGCGCTGCTGGTGTTGAGCAACGTCATTTTGCATAGCCGTATTAGTTTTGTGGGGATACCAAATTCAGACATCGCGGCATACAGATAACTCCTCTTCGTACTGTCGAATGCAGCTTTGAAGTCGACGAAAAGATGGTGTGTGTCGATTCTTCTTTCATGGGTATTTTCCAAGATTTGATGTATTGTAAATATTTGGTCGATGGTAGACTTTCCACGTCTAAAGCTACACTGGTAAGGTTCAATCAGTTGGTTGACGGTGGGCTTCATCCGTTCACACAATACGCTCGCTAGAACCTTATAGGCGATATTTTGAAGACTAATCACGTGGTAATTGGCACCTTCTTATGGATTGGGCAGAGCAAGCTTAAATTCCAATAAGCTAGCATGCTTTCATCCGACCATATTTTGCAAAGAAGCTGATGCAGAAGCATTGACTGTTCGACGAACCAAAAAACAGAAGAAAAATTTAATTTTTTTTTTATGTACCAATTCCCCTTATTACAAACGAGCTTCGAAAAAGGGTGTTTTGGGAAAAAGTAGGTATCATAAATGTAAAAAAAAAAACCTTCAGCTTAAAGTCCCTTTCTCCCGAGAATATTCGTTGGTTGGTTGGTTGATTAAAGTGGTGATTCATCCAGAATCCAACTAGCGCTTCCGCACCATTTTGTTGACACATCCTCGTTACCAGCTATTTAACAGTAATTTACAGCAACACTATATCCATTCTGTGCCGTTTAAGAACCTTATTAGGTTGTTGACGTCTAAGCCAGACAGTTGTTCGAGACTCACGAACAGCGATTTGCCCAGGGTTAGCATTCTGTGCTTCCATAGGGCAGGGCTTCGCAGAGGAAGTGGAAGATTATTTCTGTCTTCTCCGGCTGTTTACAACTATGACACTATGTGTTGTGTGTGATGCCGATTTTGGCTGCTTATTCTCCGACAGACCAAACCCCGGTTATGACTGCCGTTAGTCTCCAGGCGTCCCGTCGTTTCATGTTTATCAATGTCGACATCTGCTTGAGGTTGTAGGTGGGCCATAGCATTCTGGAAATTTTGCATTTCGTCTGGTCTCTCCATTTACTTTCCATCTACAATCCGTGATTCGGGGGTGTTTTAGGGAAATTGTATTTTAATGGTGTGAAGACCGATTCTGCGAAAGCGTTCAGTTCATCTGCTTTTTCGTTACCTTCAATGTTCCGATGTCCCGGGTCCCAGATTAAGGTTATTTTATGGTTTTCACTCAAAGTGAAAAGGCTATTTCTGCTTTGTTCCACCACCATAGAGGTTGTTGTACCTGAATCCAGTGCCTGAATTGCAGCTTGGTTATCCGAAAGAATAGCGATATTGCCCTTAAAAGAGAAATCTGTGATTAGTAGCCTACAGGCTTCCCCAATTGCCAGTGCGCCTGCCTGGAAGACACTGCTGGTATTAGGGAGACGTACAGATTTTTCAATTTTAAGTCTATAGGAACATATACCAGCTCCAACACCACCATCCATTTTACTGCCATCTGTATAGACTGTCGAAGTTGTTTAGTGAGAATCCCTAATTTCATTATTCCTTATATGGTAAGAGTTTGGCAAAATTCTTCTCAAAAGTTACCATCGGGGCAATGTAGTCAGGTTCCAAGGTTAACTGAGGGAGTATTCGTGATTAGGCTGATAATTTCGTGAGTCTCATAAAAAGGTATTTTAAAATGCATTTTCATTTTATGCTTATTAAATTTCTGCAAAACTTAAAAATGTTATATCTGGGATGAGTTTCAAATTCCAAAATTACTTCTAAATGTGCCGATATCTCAGGATCACACATTTTCTATTTTATTGGCATCCCTAGTGTACACAGTGTGTATGTATGCATGCATGTAAATCACCTTTATAGTATCGCACTAAGCAGTTAGTATTTTTAGTGCAGTGATTTTGGTAAGGACCAGAAAATTGTAGTTAGCCAGTACGCACACGTACGTGCAAGTACGCTCTCACAGTCGATAGGCATAAATGGTAAGCAGCAAGCAAGGTTATGAATGCAAGCACGTACAACGCCTGCAAATATGCAACATGAAGGTGAGGTTAGCTGTTGATGGTTGCTGCTAGTTCATGAAGGCAAGCAGTAAACTTGAATTTGGCAAAGTTGGCACGAAATTTCGTCGACTGCCAACTCCAAAGTGCAATTTATCATTACGAATATACAACGAGCGGCGGACTACGCTAGAGAAGTGCTTTATAGTGCGGTTAGCGGGTAATTCGCGTAATTAAGCGGTGTGAAAATTTAGTGTTACTATTATTATAATTCCATTTTTCTTTTTTTTTTTTTGATAAAATCAAATATTTTTTGTTTAAAGTTCCTGAATAAAAATTACAAAATTTCCTAGCATGCCTAGAAAAAAAATTTTGCATATGTAGATGTGGACATATAGGTATATTTGTATGTATAATGGTGCGTACAGGCATTACATGACGTTCCACTCATAATCAGGGCAATGCAAAATATGCTCTTAAAATACTTATTTTAAACACTTTAAATATGGCAATAAATTCTGAATATATGCTCCAAAGCTGATTTAAGCCTTAAGATGGTATTTCAGCGTAGAACTTCGAAAAAATCGTTTTTTTTTTTTTTTGATACAGTCTAATCTTGGTAATTCGGACACTTGATAATTCGGACAGCGCGGTAATCCGGACACCAAAACGTTTTCTATTGAAGTCTCTGTAATCCGGACACCACGTATTCATGTACCTCTAAAATTCGGACACTTCTTTATTTTCCAGTGAATATGCTGAAATAAAAAGGAACTCCGTTATTTTTTATTTTATTTTATTAAGGGGACTCCCCTGCTAACTACTTTGCGTGAATAGTGCGTTTAAGTGCTCGTCAGCCTCCTAGTTCATATTCATATAAGAAAAAACATACGTTTTTAACGATAGACCAGAAAAAAGAAGTTCTCAAGAAACTAAGTGAAGGACAGTCAATTCGACAGCTAGCTGCGCAATACAATGTAGGTAAATCTACAATTGCGGACATAAAATCAAGTGGATTAAAGATTGATAGGTAAAAAACGAAAACATTTTGTAAGAAGAGTTTACACTCCTTTGATTATATTTTGCAGTTACATTGCTAGAACAGAATGTGGCCTTGGAAAGCGTAAAACTATGCGACCTGCGGAGTTTGAAAAGATGGAAGACCACTTGTATAAATGGTTTGTAAACGCAAGACGAAACAATGCACCGATTTAGTCGGAAATCATCAAAGAAAAGGCCAAACAATTCTGTTCCCAAATTTACGGACAAAGTGTGGAATTTGTGGCTAGTAATGGTTGGTTTAGTAATTTTCGCTCCCGATATGGAATTAAATTCTTAAAAATATCTGTCGAAAAACTTTCCAATGATTCTACTGCTGTGCAACCCTTTATTGAAAAAATGTGGATGAACGCGTGCTCAGAAAATGTTTTAACACAATTCTTTATGATGAAGAATGGGACTCAGATGATGATTTGCCTCTTGCGATGCTACGGCCCAGCAGCTCAACTAAAATAATTGATCTTCTTGTTGAAATATCCCCTGATGTATAATATTAATGATAACGAGATTACTGAGTGGTTGAATGACGACACTGATTTTGATATCAACGGGATTGAGGAAGAAGATAACGAGAACAGCAGTCTTGACGAAAATGAAAGTCAAGATCCTAAAATTTCGCACTCTCAAGCTATTGTCGCATTTGATAGTTGTATTAAATATGCAGAGGAACAGGAATTTTCATCCGGAGGCATTTTAAAACTTGTGAGTCTCAGAGATGTTGCCTTCAGAAAGAGAAATGAAACAAAATTGCGGCAAACGAATATATTGAATTATTTTACGGCCGAATAAAAACTAATATATGTACATATAACTCATTGAATATTAATCAATTTAAGATTAAATATAAGTTAATTTCATTTAATTACTGATCTACTGATTTCTATTAAATTTTTTACCCACTCGATAATCCGGAAAATTCGATATTTCGGACAACCTCTGGTATTTAATTGTCCGAATTATCGAGATTATACTGTATTATCAAAGCTTAACCTTTCAAGAATATGTCCTTAACAGGATGTGTTAAAATTTTAATTATTTCCAGAAATTTAGCTTTTTTAGTGTCACGACTTCTAAACTGGTTCGGCTGGCACGCCACAGGGCGTAATTGTACCCAAAACTTTAAACGCGTTGATCTCGAAACTGTATTTTTCAAAATGTTTACCTTGATTTCTCAGGTTCTACTTAGCCAATTTACTTGAAATTTGGTGTGAGCCTTTTCAATATGTATATCTATCGTACTTACTATTATTATGAACCAAATAAAAGTCGATACTATTTTAAAAAAATTCCAAAAAGTAACAAAAAGTAGTAAATAAATGTATCATTTCTCGAGCAGCGGTAATTGTGTCAAAAATTCTTTTTTTGTCCACTTTTTTGTAGTAAGTACGATATCAGCATTCATCAAGATTAATAACACTGCCCTGCATCGGTTTTGCGAATAAGATGGGACCTAGTGATCCCGAAGGGAATTTTCGCGCTAAGCACGAATCCGAGTTCAAAAATTTTCCATCATGTCAGGTTTTCGAGAAAAAGGGGGTTGAAACCCCTAAAAATAGCGTATTTGGCCATTTTTCAAAAATTGTGGAGCAGAACCCTAACATGCTACGATCTTCGTTATTGTCAGTAATTGAAGGTTGAACTTTGCTCTTTGAAATAAGCCCAAACCCAAATTGTTCGCATGCACCCTTAGAGTAGGGGGTGTACTTATGTCTACGGGGGTAAAGAAGAAAATGAACATAGGAACTTATCTACACCCAAGATAAGATATAATGAAAAGTGCAGTGTTCCTAAGGTATTTAGTGTCGCTGATTACAAATCTGAAGTAAAAATGGATAGTAAAATATTTTTTATTTTTTATTTATAGCACCCGAAAAAAACACCTCAAATTCATGCCTCCACACTTGAATACCCCCTTAAGGTACGCTTATAAATTCCATATTATTATTAAGAGTAAAGTTATCGCAGAAACTTCAAAGGCCTATTGTGCCCCCATCATGTATTCTGAGTATTTCTCCGAGGCCAACTTCCTTAAAAATTTTAAGTATTATTTCCATTTAAGTTTTAAGTTTTATTTCCTCCTACTTTTTCCCTCCGTCAGTTTTACAACTATCCGTTTAGGAGTTAGTACCTGGCGATACTAGTCAAAAGTAAAAAAAAAAAAACAAAAAAAAAACAAAACGAAAATTTTGGAAATTTTGGATTTCACAAAATTTCACCAAAAAATTTTTTTTAAATTTTTTATCAAAAAATTTTTGTTTTCCAAAATATTTTTTCAAAAATTTTTCCCAAAATATTTTTCCAAAAATCTTTTCCAAAAAATTTCCCAAAAAAATTTTTTTTTCCTAAATTTTTTTCTAAAAATTTTTTCCAAAAAATTTCCCAATTTCAATTTTTCCAAAAAAAATTTGTTGAGATGCGATTTGTGAACTCGTCTCCTTTTTCTTTTTTTCTTTTCATCTA
This sequence comes from Anastrepha fraterculus, assembly GCA_037575425.1. Taxonomy (NCBI): domain Eukaryota; kingdom Metazoa; phylum Arthropoda; class Insecta; order Diptera; family Tephritidae; genus Anastrepha; species Anastrepha fraterculus. Next base: position 30,093 of record JAYXIM010050738.1, read on the forward strand.
CTTTTGGTCCATAGTTGTTATTCCACGAGTGTGAGAGGAAGAAAGTCCGCTGTACCATAGCCCTTAGTAGCACAGGAAGCCCACTGTTACTCATAGCGGTGGGTAGATATCAGTGAGGTGCAATGGTAAAATACAGTCTGTTATCCACAACTGCAAACAAGTCCGATGGACACGTGCTATCACGGATTGGTGAGTGGGATATTTAGTGACCTTTTTATGTGCCCATATTAACCTGGCATCTTCAGGCTGATCTCTCAAACAACCTAGCCTTTTATACAAGTACGCAAGCGCAACCACCAATCGTGTAGGTTTAGGTGCCAATTATAAGTTTAGGTACCATAGAAGGGTGACTTTCATATGCAGCGCATTTAAAACTATACAACAGAGACGTATTGACAAAGTTTGATAGTTTATTTGATTGTTGTTTGATTTTAGTAACTTTTATGAGAAAATATAGGTCTTTCTACTCACACTAATTTAAAACCAATTTTTAGAAAAATTTCAAGATCGAGAAATTTTTAAATAGATGTTTTTTCTAGCAATCGGAACATATATTAGCTTTCTCGCACTTTGATACTCATTTCACTTTAGACACGGTGCTACCATATTGTTATCAGTACAGAATTTGTATTATTGATTCTAAACCTAATAACAAAATATTCATTTATTGCAAATATAGCAAACATTTTGTACACCAACTTAGTCAAAAAGTTACCGGAACAACTGCCGAGTGGCATCTCTAAGGAAACTGATTTGATTTCTGTTTCGGTATTTTTGTTTTTTGTTAGGCTGTCAAATCTGTGAAGATAATCAATCCTATCAAAATTTCTTCACAGTTTTCTGAGACTTGTAAAAGTAACGCCTTCTTGAATAAACCTACCTCTGTAGGTGTTTTTGATTTTTTGTAGTTTTAAAAAATGTTGGTTGAAATTTCATGCAAAAAAGGAATTGCGTTATACCGCCAAAGGCATGATTTTCAAGATTGAATCCGACCCAGCATCCATCACACGCATCAGTACTGGAGAGGAGACGTGGGTTTGAGAGTACGACACACAATCCCGACATCAGGCGAGTGAGTGAAAAGCTCCTAATGAGCCAAAGCCAAAAAAAACCACGTCGTTTTCAGTCAAAAACGAATGCGATGCTGACGGTTTTGGTGGATTCCAACAGTATTGTACACCACGCAGTTTTGCCAAAAGGCCAGACAGTTATTAAAGACTGTTTGTCAAAAAAAAAACCACTACGGGGGAACGCGCCGAAATACCCGAAAGTAGGAATAGCCTCACAACCTTGAGTGAAACTCATAAAGTAACCTTAATTTGAGTCCCGGGACACCGGAACATAGAAGGTAACGAAAAACCCAATGAACTGGCAAGAGGGAGATCTGCTACGAATAGCGTTCTTGCAGTACCGGTATTTACACCATTAGGTGCTGTCAAGAATGCAATTTCCCTAAAATACCTCCGAATCGCGGATTGTAGATGGAGAGACCAGACGAAATGCAAAATCAGCAGAACGTGATGGCCCACCTACAACCTCAAGCAGTCGTCGACAACGACGGGACGCCTGTAGACTAACGGCAGTCATAACTGGCTTCTGGTCTATCGAAGAACAAGCCCCCAAAATGTGCATCCCTCACAATACGTACTGTCACAGTTGCAAACAACCGCAGAAAAAGGAAAAAATCTTCCATTTCCTCTGTGCATGCCCTGCCCTATGTAAGGACCGAATATTAACCTTGGGCAAATTGGTGCTGGAGAGTTTCGAACAACTATCTGGCTTACACGTCAACAACCTAATAAAGTTCCTTAACCGCACAGACGGGATATAGTCTTGCTGTAAATAACTGTTAACTAGGTGGTAATGAGCATGTGACAACAAAAGGGTGCTGAAGCGCTAGTTGGCTTCTGGATGAATCAACACTCCAACCAACCAACCAACCAACCCAAAATGAAGTAATGGAAAAATCGAAGACGGCTCTGATGGCTAACAGAAAATAGAATTCCAGAAATGTTTCGAAAACCGGATCAAACGCTGGCATAAGTGCGTTGCAATTGTTGAGGAGTATTTTGAAGGCGATAATATCACTTTTGAGAAATAATCTTGTACTTTGAAATTCCTGAGTATATTTCCGGAACTTTTTTATCAAAGTGGTTTGTAAAAGGTGTACATATTTCATCAGCTAGTTGCTAGAATGAGTGACAAAAAACCTGCTGGAAGATATTTTTGGTTGCACTCACTTGCACCTTTGTGATTCTATCCCCTTCTACTCGCTTTACTTATCTTGCTTCTGAATACCCATTGAATTCAATTAACTAATTCAGCTCACTTGCGCCGATATATGTTGCTTATAAATTAGGCATAGCAGCGGATCATACACCCGCCATTAATTACCTATTAATTTCAAAATATCTGTATGCATGAATGTGGATTTCTTGAAGCAATTGCTACACAATTCGTACCATTATAAATTAGGAAAGAACAATCAGCGTAAAGAAACGCCCACTCAACTGCCCTTTGACAATTGTAACAAAGCAATGACAAAGACATGCACGCCTTCTGGTACTCAGTTTGTACTCTTTGTACTTTATTCTTACAACTTTTAGTACTCACAATGTTCAAAATTATAACAACCTCCTTGAAACATTTTCCGCTGACCTTTACGCGCATAAAAAGGGAAAAAAGCAACAATGACAATGGCACAGAAGCTCTTAGTGTAACATCCACTCGAATACATAAAATTTAGTGAAAATTTAAAAACTTGTCGTGTTCGCGCAGAATATTTTCTTTTACTTTTGTATGCTTTCTGTTTTGTAAAAAAATATTTCACATCTAAAAGCAAGAAACAAAAACAAAAAATCAGTTGAGTTGTCACTGAGAGGCTACTGGTAAGCTATTTGAGTGAAAGGAAACAAATTTCAAAACACGTTTTTCATCTTTTCAAAAAAATAAATAACTTAAAAGAAAGCACATTGCTTCATTTTCTTGACATATTTCTTTATTGCGCCAGAAATATTGCGGTTTAATTATATTTGAGTAACATCGTGTAACAAATATATAAAACATGAGTAAATTTGGATAACATCGCGAGTTATTTTTTTCCGGCCGTAACTGAATATAAGCAAACACGTTAGAATTTTCAAAAAATCGATTTTTTTTCTTAATGTACATATATTTAAGAATACACACAGAAAATTTAAAATCGTTCCGGTGAATATTTTCGAAGTTACACCCAACTTTGAAAAGGCATTTCAGAGAGCTTGAAAGTACAAGGCCGTAGCGGCAGTGCTTTTTTCTCAAAATGGTGTTTTCAAAGTCGGTGACCAACATTACTCGAAAACGGCAACCGATTAGTCTCAAATTTTAACACGAACTTCTTAAATATATTTTATAGTGATTAATCGAAATTTTTTCACACCGATAAATATCTTTTTTTTATAAACAGTTTAAGGCCGAAATTTTGGTAAAAACTCGATTTTTTTTTTTGAGCAACCCCCATTTTGTCAAAATAATTTCTGGAAAATTCGCTTTTTTCGGCCTTCTAACTGTATATAACCTTTTGACAGTATTCCAGACTACAACTCTTTCCTTTATAAAAATCTTGATTTGTCTCAGAAAAAGTGTACTAATAAAATATGTCAAATACTGGCGTGTTATCTTAAGTAACCATATTTTGGCCAACAAAAATAAAGTTCTAATAAAAATTCCTGTCAAAAATTGTTTTTCGTTTCCCTTCCAAATCAACCAATTCGGTTTTTATAATGAAAAACAAAACACATTTATAGTTTGAAAAAGCAAGTGGATATTTTGGTATCTTCTTCTTGATTGACGCGGTAAATGCTTTAGGCGACAGATACCTGTAAAATTTCAAATAAAAAAATTGTTTTTTTTTTATAAAATATTAATATAATCCTTTAAGAATATGTCAAACAATTTTTAGAACGTAAATTTAAGTATTTCTTATAAATAGCTGCCCATAATTTTTTGTTTTAATTGTGACTAAAAATTTTGAAATTTTAATGAAAATGTATCGAATTTTATAAAGTTTCTACAAATTCTGAAACTTGGATTAACATGTTATTTATTATGGAATGAACTATACTTCTATCAAAAAAAGGATAATTGAAAAGATTAATAAATAAAGAGCCATTTACACGGGCTGTCTATTTATAAAATCCCCCTCAACCTTGTATAGTGCTTCTTGACCAGCTTGCCATCTTGAAGCCTCAAATCGTTTTTCTTTTCTTATAAGGAACCTTTTCATGGCAGAATAACAATCGCAGGATTGCCGTTGTCTGCCGAGGAGTGCCTGATGTTTCGTGCCCGAGACTTCGAACCTGTGCCCTTCCGAATGGTAGTCACGCACCAATCCATTCTACTATCGCGGCTGCTGGAGAGATATTTGCTCTCAAATTTTCACTGCTTACTTGCTTACTTACTTACTCTCACTTGAGGTTTTAGTGGGTCACTTTATGCGAACCCAACACTGATCCTAGCCCCATAATTTGTGTATGACTGCGTTAAATGTACACCTTGCAGCCTGTACCAAGGACACAATCGCACTCAAAAAACCATAACAGACGAATGGCACAGAACATAGAAGTCTGAGCCATTTAAATTTAACACAAATCTATATATAAAATGTAAAATAAACCACCAATAGAAAATATGCGCTACTATATTTTGTGGTCATATATACGTCTGTATATATTTATACTTCTATATACTCACATTATTTGACATTCCATTTGTATGCCACAGACAACAATGCCAACCAAACACCGCTCGGTGTTGGCCAAATTGTCGGTTGACAGACTGATGCGGATGAACGCCGGTCGGCCACACATTTGGTCTCCAATGTAAATGCCAGATTTTGTTTGCTGACAAAATAAAATAAAATCCCTCTGGAAATGCATTCTATGCCGATGGGACAAATGAAACAAATTTGACTAAAACAAAAACAAAAGCAGCATTTCAACAAATATCAGCCGAAATGTGTAAATGTGCGGTGTGTATTTTCAACTGCGGCTACAGCGTAGACATGCAAGGCAGCAGGGCGTGTGGGAGTGAAATGTTTCCACTAAATGTGCATTGCCTGGAATTTACTATTATTATTGCTGAAAACATTGTCGGCATTGCTATTTGCATTTGTGCATTTATTTTTACATAAATGCGGCAATTACAAATTCAAATTTTTTTTGGTTTTTTTGCTTGAATGCTAGGCTTACAAAATTTGTACAGCAAATAGGTTTTACTTTTTTAAAGACTCGTGTTTTTAAATGAAAATATTAAATGTTATATGCAAATGTTATTTTTCTGTCATCCCAACTCATTTACTCATTTTTACACCAATCCAAAGGCTTTTGCTTCTTCGAAAATTCGAAACCCTACCCATTTTGTGCCAGCTCGTCATTTTCTCCATTTCATTATTACAAATTGTGAAAGCCTTGCAAACAAAAAATTAATTTTCGCCAAACGAAGGATTTGAGTTGATTCGCCATAGTCAGTCAACCGGCGCGCAATGAAAAAAAAGGCGAACGCATTGATGGATTTACTGGCTTACTGTTTGATTGATGGGTTACATATTGACACAAATTTGCGAACGACAAAATGTTTACGTAGGCTTGCAGTGAGCGCCTTTTCCAAGAAGAAGCAAAAATATGTGCACTTTAATCAGCGCACAACAAGGTTTTGAGGTTGAGCGAAGTGTGAGCTTGAAAAAATCTGCTGAAGGTATGTTTGTGAGAACGGGAAAAATTGTAAAACAATAAGTCAAAAGTTTATTAACTTTGGTGGAACGGAACCGCACATATCCAGGAAGGGTTTTCAGTCAAAAGGGGATAACTCAACTTCATAACTTTAATGTTATTTTAAATTTTAGATTTAATTTGAGTAAAGCGCTTTCTGCTTCGAGAAGGCCAGTGCCAAATGAGTCATGATTTGAGTACTATTGGAGGTATGCCAATTCTCCAAATCTTAATCATCAGCAGCTGCTGTAGCCGATTGAGGTGGGCTCCGAACAGCAAATGGTTGGTTTATGAGCAGCTTTTTCATGGCAAAAATACACTCGCAGGTTTGTCATTGGCTGTCGAGGGGCGACCGCTATAAAAATTACTGTTTTTTCTGTGATTTGGTATTTCATGTTCAGGGTTTCGAACCGGGCTACTACCGAATTGAAGTTATGCACGAGCCCCTTCGACGACCACTTCTACTTATAACTTGACTAAGTATATACGCAAAGTAATTAAAAATAGAAATAAAAAAAAGCGGAAAATACATTGGAAGCGATTTCTTCATTCAAGAGGGGACTTACTTCGCAGTACTTCACCAACGCTGTGCCTCCGAATAATAACAGCGAATCCAAATTAATGGTAATAATTTAGGGATAGATTTCAAATTAAAAAATATAAAATAAAAGAAATCAGAAATGAGAAATGAAATCATAAGAATGAATGCATATACAGCAACTTTAACTAACTTCTTCTTAAAAAGGTTATTTGTATATATTGGGATGGCGAATAAGTTCATAGCGTTTTTACCGAAGACTTTTATTGAAACAGAAAACAATAATTATACCAATAAGTTAATCAATTATATGTTCTTCGTTGCTGTTTACAACCTCTTCCCACCTCTCTTTCAATTTGTTGATGCTATTCCGCCAAAAATTGCCTGGTCAGGTGTCAAAAAAAAACAGGCTATTTAAGGCCCTCTTTGCTATCCAAGGTAACGCCCTTCATATGGTCTGAGAGGGAGTTGAAAAGATAGTAATCGGTATATGCACGGTGCGAAGAATACGGCGAATCCAGAAGGACCCCCAATGCGAGTCTTGGAGTGCGGCTTTAACGACTTGTGCAACATGGGGTCTGGTGTTGCCGTGAAGAGGTAGGATTTGACCATGTCGATCAAGACTTTTCAGTCGAACAGCCTCATTCATGCGGTGTAGCTGGGCAAGCTAGATCTCCTTGTTGAACGTGGCATTTTTTTCAAGCATTTGCCAGTGCACCATGCCCTACCAGTCCCGCCAAACACACAGCATGATCTTCTTTGGATAAAGATCCTCCTTGAGTCTCAGCTTTGACGTACCTCCTGGAGCCACCCACCCCTTTATTTGCTTCTTATTGATGTATAGGCATCTCTCGTCACAATTCGGTAAAAAAGCGCTGCTTATAACCGCGTGTTGCTTGATGGCGGGTGAGCTGCTGAGTAGCGATTTTAAGGCGACTTACTATGTTTTTTTCGTTGAGCTCTTGAGGCTCCCAGGCTCCCAATTTTCGGTAAATCTCATTGAATGAAGATGATTGAGAATCGTTTTATGATCGCAGCTCATTTTTTCTGCCAATTCACGGTTGGTTTGGTGGCCGGTCTCCTTCAAAAATAATTTGAGACGTTCTTCATCGAATTCGGAAGGCATTCCGTTGCAGGTCCTGTCATCGACGTCAAAGTCGCCATTTTTGAACTGTGTAAACCATTTCAGTGATATAGACTCGCCTATGACACCTTCCCCATATCGTAAATGCCGAGGGCTGCTTCGGCAGTTTTTTGACCTCGATGAAAAGCGAAGAAGAGCAGGTGTCGAAAATGTTGATTTTTGCCTATTGGGTACTTCATAAAAACTAATAAAAAATTAAATATTTCAAATATACAATTAACATAGTTTTGTAGAGCAGAAAGAGTTATATCGAATGAATACTTACCCTTTGCCAAGCAGCAAACAAATCGTTGTAAAATAAAAGAAAATATAAAAACGCTGTGAACTTATTCTCCGACCCAATAATTTGATGATATTTAAAATATTGTACATAAAAACATGTTTTTTTAAATAAATTCAATTGAAGTATGGATACTTTACTTTAATCTTGGGAGCGGACATTTACTGCTCAAAGCTAGGGATAAGGCAACCTTTCAAGCTGCCAGACCACAGCAGTATTTTCCAAGCGGAAGTTTTGCGGTGGGGAAATAGCTCCGCGACTTTCCTACACAAGAACAAGGAAGAACTCAACAATTAATATATACGTGGACAGTCAAGCAGCAATAAGAGCAAAAAACTCATATTGTATTAAGTCCAAAAATGTTCAACGAAGCAGGGAGGCCATAGAAAGGCTAGCCGCAAACAGTAGGCTGCATATCTACTGGGTACCTGGTCACAAAGGCATTATGGGGAACGAAATAGTAGATGAGATAGCAAAAAGTGCGGTTACACTACCGGATCTCCCAGCTCTACTTAGATTCGCCAAAAGCGCTGACATCCTACATGATGTCTACTTTCAGTATTCATAGAGGTCGGTCTCCATCTGGTATCGCTAGGGACCAAAAGGCCTATGTGTGGCTTATTGTCAACCAGGCTAACCTAACCTAACCTTACTTTAATTTTGCCTTACTTATCATAAATAAAGTTTTCAGATTATACCACACATTCACATATTTTCACAACCGTAGAGAAAATCAGCGAGTCCAGCTTACCGGCCGTTCCATCTTCTCTTAAAACTAACTATTAACCATAGTCGATTAACCGGGTATTTCACATACCTCCCAGCTAACATCTTTAACAAACGGGTTAAATTATAATATGTAAAGGGGAACGTTTAATTTAACTTTTTTTTTTTTTGTTTTTAAGCTTTAACCAACTCCTATCAAACTCCGAAAGTGAATTTACGCCACCAGGGCGTATGAGTGTCCTGTCATCTGATTACTTCTTTCTCACAATAACACGCATACGCCGTGTCTGCCAAATTTTCAATGTATTACCTCCGTCAAACGCATTAATAACCCTTACAGCCAGCGAAACTCTGCGCACAAGTCAAACGAAGGCAAATGCAACACGAGCACATGCACATGCACGTACTTGCAACAAATTGTTACAAATGTGCCAAACAATCTTCGATGCCAGTCGAAATCCATTAGGAGCAAGCTAATCTGTTTATCTGTTATTTGTACACAATGCACCTCTCTTGCGCTGCATGCTTACATGTGTACATTAGAAGGCATTTGCCAAATCGTTTCTGCTATAACTCAGCGGCCAAGTGCAGCGAAACCAATGCGCGATATTCAAGGAGGCGTTTAGCCAGCAATCGCTGGCACAATTTCACTTTGCTTGGGCGTTGTTGTTTTTGTTATGTGTAGTTACACTGCGAATGAAATTTACAATTTCCATGCACGTCCTAGACATTGTACCAGTGCCAGCATGAACCGAAACAGATTACGTATACGCCCCGCCATCCCTTGACAACGCATTTATTCATTCGTCTTCTTCACAGATGTATGCATGTCTGCATGCTTATTTGCCTCTTCACTATCTATAAATTTATTTATTTGTGTGTGTGGCGAATTTCGTTGTAGATACAAGTACAATAAATCGCAATGCAATGGAATTCGGTATATCTGACTGGTGAGCTTAAAATTTATTCTTAAAATATTTAATAGAAAAAAGTAGTTGGTGGTGTCATGTTAATTTGAGAAAGCATTCCTAAATGTTTCATCTAATATACGTCTGTTCCGTTTATAAAAGTTTACAGCAACTGCAGAAGAAGTAATAAATAAGTGGATAAACTTTTAAATCACTTTTGCCTAAAGAGTTACAAAAAATACAGTAACAAAAGCAGTATGAAAAGTATATTCTCAGACTTAAAGGTACAACATATTTATTCATTCCATATCACTTTCTTTTTCCTTTTTTTTTTTCTTTTTGTGTCGGGACAGACTAGCAAGGGAAGCACTCAGTAACAATCAAATGCATTGTACTACACTTGGATTCCCTTTTAATTTTCTTTAAATCTACCCGATCTCCGAAGAAATCTGAGTAGATCTTGTGGTGCCAAGGAGCCAAGATGGTCGCTTCTTAACACATCAGTGCCAAAGACCTCAAACCTGATTCGAGCGAAGGCGGGGCAGACAAACAGGAAGTGGACCGCCGTGTCATCCTCCTCTTCACAAGCTGGGCAGAGTACACTGTCTGAGATGCCCAACCTTTCCATGTGCTTTGCCCACAGAAAGTACCCCGTCATCAGTCCAACCAGCCGTCTGCACTCACCTCTGCTTAATGACAGAAGGGTTTGCGACAGTCGATCGGACATGACAGGTAACATCAGTTTTGTCTATCTGCAGCCTCTCTCAGCCTGCCAAGCTCGCTTGTGGGTGGTAGTTACCCATTTGCTAACCGTGGCCATGATGGCCGCAGAGGGGAGTGGCAAATCGGGCTCTGGGCCAAAGAAGTTGACCGAATTCCCTAAATGAGGCTCTTTTCGATTCCCGAATGAGCCTCTTGTAGTTCTTCTGAACATCACGGTATCGCTCCCAGTCCTCTGCAAGGTTAGTCTTGAGGGCCCGGTTTAGAAGTTTTCTCGACTCACGCCTCAACATCTGGAGCTCTCGATTCTACCAAGGAACGGGAGTTCGGCTAGGGAGAGGTCGAATTGGACAGGCTGACTCAAAACATTCGGTTAGGGCAGCGTTGAGTTTCTCAACAGCCGCCTCAATGGCCTGTTCTTTTCTTGGTGGCGCAACGTCAAGGTCACGCAACGCCTCCCTAAACTTTTGCCAGTCCGTTTTTCTTGGGTTTCTAGAGGGCAATGGCATTTGTGCCTCCTCGCCACACTGAAACTCAATGTACCTGTGGTCCGAGCACGAATCTTCGGCAAGGACTCTCCAGTTCTTGATTGACCACCCAAGTTTTGAGTTTGATAGGGTTAGATCAATCACCTTCTGCCTTCTAGCCGGTACAAACGTTGGCTGTGAGCCGTTGCTATGTATGTCTAGGCAGGAGGACGCGATAAATTCGAATAGTCGAGAGCCCCGTCCATTGCACTTGCTGCTGCCCCAGATTGTATACTGGGCATTAGCATCGCAACATAGGATGAGGCCCAGACTTCGCCGCTCACAGAACCTCACGAGACTAGTGGCCTTCCCGGGTGGTGGCCCTTCCAGAGCATCGTAAGGAAAATAAGCAGATGCAATCACAAACTTCGACCATCCGCGTCTACCTCTGTAACACACCTCTGCTGCTACCAGGTCTTGGCAACAGAATTGCTCACGACCCGTCACAGTGAGATGGGTTGATACTATAAGACCAGTCCTAGGTCTACTGGAACTCCTGTCATATAATAACGTGGCCCCTTAAGCTACAGAGACGGCCGCTAAAGACCCAGTAATTTGGGTATTGAAACGACCAGTAGATTTTCATAATACCATAAATATTTCCTCACTCAGCAGCGTGTAATTAATTTCTTAGCAAGTCTTCCAAGAAGCCAGCGAATTACTCCTTCGTGATCCAAAACAACTAGCGACAATATCTGAGGCTAAAAAGGCCATTGTGTTTAAAGCTCTTAAATTTAAAGCGTAGACAGTCGAGGAGAAAGGCAGAGAAATCACAGAAGGAAAAAATAGGATAAAATAGAGACAGAAACAAAGTTAGCTAGTCCAGTTAAAATTCTCCCGATTCTTTGGGAATTCTGAAAATACTCTCCAATTTGAGAGAACGAATTTTACTCATTCTCATGACATCGGAACCCAAAATTCGCAGCCTTACAGTCTGTTACATAAGAGCGTTACCACTGCTAAATAATAACAACAATTGATTTTTCGAAAATTCGCAATTTATGGATAATTTGGTCGTCAATACTCAATGCAAATACCTCAGTAGCAAGTCCAATCTCCTGAATTGTCAATTATGGCCTGGCACCGTTGGAGCATACCTTTCCACTAGTTTTTCTGCATATTCTACCGGAAAAGACCTCCAAATTTTCCGAATTTGTCGAGAAAGTTGATCTAAATTTCATGTCTTGCGTCTGCGAAGCTACATTTTCAACAAAGCCCACATATTTTCTATGGGATTTGCATCCGGTGACTGAGATAGACAATCTAAAGTGACAACTCCGTTTTGCGCTCCACTCGTTTTCAACGTGTTTTACACTCAACATTGGTTTCACCAAAGTACTTGGATATTTCAGTTTCTTGTCAGTTTATTGGCAAGCAAGTGCCTGCGAATCGTTCCGTAAGATATGTCAACAGCTTTTGCTTTCAATTTCACAGCAGCTCCACGTAAAGTCAAAGTTGGATCTTTCGAGAACAATGCGAGCATCTTTTTTTCGCCTTTTTTTGAGACTTTGCCTACACTTCTGCGATCAGGAGAATCATCAACGTGACCGACCTTTTTATAGCGATTTATCCACTTGATAACGAGCTATTTCGACTTTCCCATATATTTCGCAGCAACAGTTTACGTTAATTTGGGTCCCTTTTCATGCAAACATAGAAAAATTGCATCAAAGTGAGAGGCGTAAACACCACTCAATTAAAGACTAAATTTGACAGATATCTGCCTTTTTACAAAAAGCATGAAGGACTAAGGTGCCCTCTATGTCATAGAAAGAGAAATAGGACGCTCTGATTTTTTATCTACGTGTAACAATGACCAAGCTCTTATGTAACAGACTGTACTCTAGCAAAGGCAGAACACACACAGAAAAATTGCTCAGTGCTATCCGCCTCCTTTAAACAAGACAGCTAAATCGGGTTCTCAATGGTTCCAATGAGAATCATATGCTGCTCCCATTGATTGTATCCTGTAATAATACCGACCATCAAGCGAACGTCTTTTCTTCTAAGTTGTTAAAGAAAGTTCGCCAATTTTCTGTTCGGGCTTATCACAAAACACTTTGCAGTACTGCAGCATTCTAGACCCAACCATCGCTTTTTATGTAAATTGCATCCATCATCGCTGGTCCACTTCATGATTCCTGCAGAACCGATTGCGATTATTTGCTCTGGTCCCTGTGGGGTAAACGCTGATCCACAGTTGGCCAATTCATCGGCAATATCATTTCCTTGAACACCGCAGTGTACTGGATCTTATACAGGTACAAACTTATTCTGTTTTGCAACAGAATAAAGCTTCTTCTTACATTCTTGAATACACTTTGAGGTTTGTTTTGCGTTCCCCAGAGCCCTCAGTGCAGCTTGACTGCCACCGACAAGACACCAATCTGTTTCGCGCTCCATCTCCTCTCAATTATCCATTCTGCTATAGGGTTTTTCAATAGGTGCGCTTCAACTTTTTTCCGATAGGGAGGGCGAACGACGCAATATTTTTTATTTTTCGCTTGTCATTTGTAAACTTCATTAGTATACATTTCATCATGGAACGCTACACACTTGAGTAACGATTGCAAATCGTGCAAATTTTTTATGAAAATAATCGTTCTGTTGCTGCTACTTTAAGAGCATTACGGCCATTTTACGGTCCATTTAACAAGCCGTCCCGTTTTGGGGTTATGTAAAGTCATTGGTCTACAGTAACAAGCCGGCGACGATTTGTGAGCTCAGAGCCAATATTGAACGCGAAATTGCTGGATTTTCGGCCGATTTATGCAAAAGAGTGGTCGAAAATTGGGTTCAACGATTGGACTTCGTAAAACGTGCATGCGGTGTTCATGCAAATGAAATCGAATTTCATACTTAAATGTATATATTCAAACTCGATAATAAAAAAAAATTTGTTAAAAAAGTCAAACCGTTTGTGTTTTATTCAAAAAAGTTCAAAAGTTGAAGCGCTCTTACTGAAAACCCCTTTACTTTCAGAATGGCAAAAATGTCTGCCTGGCAAATAATTGCCATTCCTCCCATAGCGTATAAAGGCTCCACATACAGTCAAGTTTTGATTATTAACTTATTTTATTTTATTACAATAATATTATTTTTTATTTTTTTATTAATTAATTTATTTTTTTTTTTGTTGATTATTAATTTATTTTTTAATTTCAGTAATATTTTTATAAAGACATACAAGTTCATTCTATACCAAATACCACAAAAAATTCAAGTTAGAAAGTTAGTATAAAATTTATAAAAATTTCAACTTCCGATTTCAAACTTTTCAATCCGAGTTTTTGAAAAATATAATATTTGGACACTCAGTTTTGTAGCCAATAGAATAGAATAAAAAAAATTTAAATTTAAAAAATTTAATTTTGAAGTTGCTTCAAATTCGCGTTGAGTTTTGATAATTTTTCCCCCTTAATGTACGAATGTATTGAACATTTTCTCCATATAACAACGGCATACATTCACGCCAATACCGTCAGAGAAAAAAATTTTAAGAAAATGATAAGCTGATTCCGAATAGGCTGAAAGTTGTTGAATAGGGCGAAAGTTGTAGCTTGCGATGGCCAATACTTCGAATAAAATATTTTGTACCGTTTTTTCACAATAAAGCCCCAAATCTTCGAAAAAAACCTTTAAAACTAATTCAACCTCCCAATACGTTTTGAAAAAAATTTTATTAAAAATACCTCTGTGAATAGACTATAAAACTACGCACCTAAAGTTCTAAAAAAATTCTGATTAAAAATTTTTAAAATTGATGAAAATTTTTCGAGTTTTTACAAACCTTGCACAACATTTTTGTCAATAATACTTCACTATGGATCATACTGATTGTTTCTAACTGCATTTCGTACTCCTATCAAGTTCTAATATAACTGTACTATCCTTAATCTTTTATCTGCTGCTTTGAAAATTATATAATAAAAGCGGAATCCATTTAAGCGTTTAAAAATTGGCATGCTTGATTCCAACGGCAAAAGCCTTGGCAAACAGTGGGAATAAAATGCATTTTATAACAATCGACTGCATTCTGAAAAGCTGCGCATTGCATGAGTAGATGAAGTAACCGAAATTACAGCACCGACGGTTTGAGAATTTTCGTATAAAAATTACAAAATGATCAAAAAGCTGTTTATTTAATAATCCAAAAAATTGCATTAATTTCTGTTTTTACGTATTTATCCACCGCAGTCATTCGCTGAGCTGCTCATTTGCATTTTACCACTACCAACACCGTACAACCGCACAAAAAAACCCGGCAGGTAAACACACCGGTTCTGAGTTTGCTTTGCAGCTGGTAGCTGGTCGCTTGTCATTCCATTTCTCAATGCTAGCAACTGGTAGTTTTAACAAGGCGATGCCTTAAGAAATATCAATTGTCAGCTTCTATATTAGCATTACACCAGATAACAAATTAGTTCATAATGGAAGAAAGAAGTAAGTGATTGAATCTGAAGACTATTTCCCGAGGCCACCATATTGATAATTTTGGAAAAAAATCACAATATAATCTATTAATAAATCTAATTTCTCTTGTCCAATTGATTTTAAATGAATCTTCAAGGGCTTGTGATGATCACAGGCTCCACACAAACAGCGAAAATTTTTACAATTATTAAGTTTTGGTTTTTGAAATTTCTCTTAAATCATGTCGAAACATGATGTATTAATGTTATGCTTTTATTTTTGTAAAATAAAGCAACTGACTAGCAAAACAAAAATTGTTGAAAATCATCATTTTTTCGGGCCCTCTGACTACCCCTAATCGCTCAATTGGCCACTTTCCAACTGGTTCTATCCTAGTCCCTCTCAAACCAGTGCGACTTCTTTCATCTAAAACTTGAGCTTTTCACGGCTGCAAATGTTTGCATGTATTCCTGCATTTACGTATTTAATAGCAGGTTATAAAATCAAGACTTTATTTCGCTTCAAGATTTACTGCATATTAAATTTATTAATATCCATAAATTTACTAAAATCCATAAATTTATTTTATGCTACGAAGAGATATTCTGAACAATAAACTTAGGCAAATGTTGTATTAAGTAATTCATAGCGTAATTTGATTGCTCAGCGCATTTACGACTTGTTTGCAGATCAAAATTATTGCATGCGATGTTCGGTTTGATGTAGTTGAGTGTGCAAAACTAAGCAAATTATTCGCTATTTAACTCATTCTCTTATTTTAGCGCTAACAGGCCACCTTACGTATTAGAATACTGCAAATTATTGCGTAAGAACAATAATTCTGGGCAGCAATTTTACCTGTTACCCAGACTGAAGGGAACTGCAAACAGTTCCGCTCAAAATATTACTTTTACCAGTCAAGAATTTCTATCCTATTTGAGTTAACTCTTATTTTGGTGCTAAAATATTACACATTTCTGAACTTTGACCTCTGAAACGTGGTCAGAATACACACACAAAATTTGTCACTTACCCAGCAGAGGACTCTGTTTGAGTGTTACCTATTCATGGGCTAAAAGCAACTCCGAAAGAGCAGCGACATTTGTCCGGCACTTAAAAAGAGATGGAGTAAATACTCAATGGCCTCTTCACCCGGTACCCTAGAAGACACCCCACCCATACGTACATTCTCTAAATTTGAAGTGAAATCTACCATTAAAAATCTGAACACAAATAAATCTCCCGGCTACGATCTTACTACAGCCAAAGTACAGGGTGGGCCATATAGCGTTTGCTTTTTCAACCACCTATTTTTTTGAGAATGGTAACACAAATGACATGTCAAATGTGTTCATAATTTACTTAAAGGTTTGACATTTACGAAATGGCACGCTATACGCTTCAGCAAAATTGGGAAATATTGAAAACCTATTTCCAAAGTGGTGAGTCTTCTTCTTCTTTTCTTTTCTGATTCTGATTTTCGGTGGCTACGTCAATAAGCAAAATTGTCGGATTTGTTACTGCAGAGAAGCAAATGCATCCACAACGAGTCACTGTTTGGTGCGGTTTTTGGTCTGGCGGCATCATCGGGCCATTTTTTTTCGAAAATGAGCGAGGAGTCGCGGTTACAGTAAATGGCGAGCGTTACCGTGACATGCTCAACGAGTTGTTACGAAGAGGATCACATGGACGACATTTGGTTTCAACAGGATGGTGCAACTTGTCAAACACTCGAACTTTTGGCTACCGTTTTTGAATTTCGAATAGTCAGCCGAAATTCCGAATTCAATTGGCCGCCTCGGAGCTGTGATTTAAGCCCGTTGGACTATTTTTTGTGGGAAGCCGTTAAGGGCAGATGCTATGCGAACCATCCAGAGACGATTGATGCTTTAAAACACGAAATCAAAGTTGCCATTCATGAAATTGGAGTCCAAACAATCGAAAATGTGCTTAAAAATTGGGTTGATCGAATGGCCTACTGTAAAGCCAGTCGTGGCAGTCATTTGAACGATATTATTTTTCATTCATAAATGAAAATATTCAATCTTCAAAATAAAAAAAAAGTTTGAAAAAATATTGATCAGTTTTTTTTTTATAGCCAATTCAAAAAGAAAATTTTACATGGCCCACCCTATACATTCACAAAGCATTCAAAAAACAAAGTACTGCACAGCAGCATCCCTCGATATTGCCCAAGCTTTTGACAGGGTATGGCACGACAGTTTGCTCTACAAAATTAAAACCACCCTCCCTATAAAATTCTACATATCTACTTATAAAGTCTTATCTTAATAATCGAAATTTCTTCGTCAAGGAAGGAGATCATCTCGCCGAGCTCTGCGAAAGTTCAGCGGGCGTTCCCAAGGAAGCGTAATGGGACCAATATTGTACCTACTCTACACATATGACTTACCCGAAACTGAAGGAGCAACTATAAGCACACTTGCTGATGATACTGCTTTACTAGCAAGTGACACTTTCTCGCAAGCAGCTTCTTCTTAACTACAAAAGGGACTCGACAAAATCAACCTATGGCTCAAAAAATGGAGAATAAAGTCTAATGAAACAAAATCAGTACAAGTCACATTCTCTCTTAAGCGATACACTTGTCCAACGATATGGAAATTCCACAAAGCAATGAAACCAAATATCTAGGAAGGCATCTAGACAGAAAGTTACGGTGGAAAACACATATAATCTCAAAAAGAATAACACTTGGTATTAAAATCAGAGACCTTCACTGGCTTTTAAATCGCCATTCCCAAGTTTCTGTCGAACGCAAATTGCTCTTATACTCAGCAGTTCTAAAACTCCTGTGGATATATGGTATCAAAGTTGAACTGCGGCAAACTTCAATATCGAAATTTTACAACGATTTCAGTAAACAGTAGAACATTAATAATGATCACCAACTCACCCTACTATATTACAAACTCGCACAAACACCGTGACCTCCAAATATATACTGTTATGCAAGAAATAGAAAAATATGCAAGACCCCACAATCTCAGGCTCTTAGCTCACTCTAACTCCTTAATAACGGAAATGATAGCAAATCCCATTGCTTTCATCCGACTAAAAAGAAAATCGACCACAGATCTCCTCTTCTAGTGGGAAAAAATGAAATGGGTTGTACCACTGGGTGCACCCCATAAACGACTGAAATTCCCCGACTAGAAATTTTGGTGAGGCGATGATTAGGCGCAAATAAGGCAGACCGCATTCCAAATTTGCGCCTCATAAGGCAGCCAAACTAGGCCCAATCCCCAAAAGTTATCGCCACACATCTGCCTCATTAGGCGCAGGTTCGAAAAACCGAACTTCGGTAATACTCCGGATGCCCTTCTACAAATCAGTTAGGGATTCCAATTTATGCCTTAGGAAGACACTGCCACAGATTTTCGTGACAACAACCAAATTTGGTATTGTTCTGGCATGCCAATCTTTGCCTTGCCTAACGTGGGCCTGGTAAGGTAATAGTGATGCGGGCCTCAGTAAGGCCTGCCTAATTCGGGTCTAACTGATTCTTCGGCATACCTCACTGTAATTCTAGTAGGGTCTCCAGCTGTTAGTTTAAGTTATTCTACAAATATTGCCTCATGTATGTGTAATAAAAGTGTTCTTAAAAAAAAAACTCTATTCAAGGACGTATGGTAGGTAACATCTTTTAGTACGTCAACTTACAAGAAGCAGTCAGCAATACCTACAACTCATTCTCACGACAGTCGGTTCTATGTTGCTGTAATGACTCGGATTAATATCCGATCAAGGGCTTGTTACTCCGGCTCCACTTCCCCTACATACTTTGTGTATGAGGAATATTTATGCTGCTACAAAAACAACAACAACCTACAACTCTACTCGTATATGAACTAACTAAATCCTGATCAGCGAAGCAAGTTAATATACTGTCTGTTAGAAGCTTTTTATAACACTTTTTGTCAAAACTTAGTAGCCAATCTTTCCTCGTTTAATCTGTACATACGTCTTATACCATCCAAATGTTTTACGGTGTGCTTGGATATGGTACTTTGGTACATATATTTTAAAGCTTCAATGTTGATTTGTCTCCTCAAAAATTTTTCCAGCCACCCAGAAAACAACGCCAAAGAGTCGTACAATTGTTAGTATACATTTTTTGAGTATCTGAACTCGACATCGAGATCCATTAAACTCAATCGGCACAGGATTTTTCCTAAGCTCCAAAATTCCAATATTCTGAACAATTAAATTAAGGGAGAGCCTGATTTAGAGGCTTCAAAAAATCGATTTTTTCGTGGATTTTTTTGGGAAGGAAAGAAATACTCGATTGAAACGAAACTTTCAGGTTTTATTGTTATATATTTCAACAGTCTTTTCAAATTTATTCATTAAAATATATTATGCCTGGTACAAGCATTTTGCCGAGGCGCCTCGAGTGTGCATGTGTCGTGCGGCGGGAAAGATGCAGGTCGCAATTTTCATCTGAAACCACAAACCCAAAAGGTTTTTATTTTGGTATAGTACAGCTTCTAGTTAAATCAAGAAAATTAAACAAAAAGTGAGAAATTCAACAATTTTTCGCTAATTAAAACAAAAATTAATTTTTTTGGAAAAACAAATTCACTTTAGATTGTTTAAAAAGTGAGTTAATCATAACTTTCTTAAGGTTTGTTAGGTTCAACTAGAAGAGAATTTAATTCCGAATACAATCAATGTTATCTCGTTTCAAGTGGACGTTTAACTTTTTCCCTATCTTTCCCGCCAATTACCTACTCGACGCTTGCTCACAATTTCTTCTGTAACTCCGAAAATATTTAGAATTTGCTTCTGAAATTTTGAGGACCCATTCTGGGATAGTTTGGGAAGATATTTATGCAAAACAAAACCTTAAACAACCTCATAACTCAATCTTGCAATGTAAACGAATTGACGTAAGAAAAGAAGTTGTGGTCATGGCACGCCACGTGCTCGCTTCTGCCATGACAAAGCTTCTCATAAAAAAATTACCTGCGTTCGGAGGCGGCCTGTAACTGTAGGTCCTTCCATTTGTGGAAAAACACGAAGATCAGCTAAAGGGACTTATGTACATATTATATATAGCACTGTGCCACCATTATAGGGTCATTCTCTGGGAGTGCCGAGCGAAACACCTATTTTAGATATGTTATATGTGGTAGAAATTTCCGTGGACTATTTTTGAGGAATATTTTAACCCATGTGCTCCATTAACATAGTGTTTTTTGACACATTCTTTTGGAAATTTTGATCAAAAATGCTAGTAGGGTCACTAAAGCGTTAAGGTATTCAAAAAAATTAAATTCTGGAAAAATTTCATTGTCTTCTCAGACAAAATCTACTTATACGTAAAGCAAATATAAAAGTCTTCTTCTCTCACAGCATTACAACGCGGGCTCCGTCAAAATCAAATCAAACTACACAGTCCCCGACCTTAACCTCAAGAAAGACCTTACGGTATGTTTTCCACCGAGAGCCGAATGGGGATAAAGTGATTGGTACATTCGACTTTGAAATCTACACCGATGGTTCTAAGCTGAACTGTGGTGTGTTGGAGCTGCCTTCTGCTCGGAGCCGCTCCACATATCCAAATCAATCCGACTTCCTGACTATGCCAGCGAGTTCCAGACAGAACTACTAGCAATCAGAGAAGCATGCAAATCACTAAAATACTACAAAGACTACTACTACTACATACATTAATGGCCAAATGATTTTGTTATCAGCAACTGCAAAGATCACCCAACGAAATGGTCTCGCCATATCGGTGATCCCATGTACGGGAGAGAATAAACACAGCTGATACCTACGTGTGCAAGGGACTGCCGACTACTGCACTAAAGAGTATGCGGTATTGGGCTGGAGTTTTAGAAATACTTATGACAAAGCACTTAGTATTGACTACCTGTGAGTGTTTCCCTACTTCTTGAGTTTATGAAATATTTTGCTGTAAGGTAGTCCACAGATTTGTGGTTGTGTAGTCACATAAATATTCCCCATACATGTACGGCGAACGCTGCTGGAGTGACAGTCCTTGACCGTATATAAATCCGAGTCGTTCCGGTAACGTAAAATCGACTGCCGTGGAAAGGTTCACAGCTTTCTGTAGAGCTGATAGTTTAACTTGACAAGTAAGCAATGCCCGAACCATAATGGTCCGGTAGACGGTACAACTATCTCTCCAGTCTTTCTCGCTTTTTCACTGCGAGGAATCTCCAACTCTCTACCAAATCCACGGCGACCTTATTTACCAACTGGACGAGCGAGATCAAATTCCAGTTCAAGGTTTAAGTCGACAACACATCCATACTGACTGTTAGCAACCACAATTTTTTCCTTTCCGTCTCGGCGCATACAACCGAAGTTGCTTTTAAAGTCCAAAACCGCAAAAAGGTATTCGGACCTCTAGCCAGTAGCACTTAGAGCAGGGACAAAAAACGTTGCAATTCGCTCGCCGGTTCTGAATTATGCAGCACCCATTTGGTCGCATGGCACGTAGCACGGAAGAAGCTTCAAACAAGCCAAAGTACTGCTATCAGGACAACTACGGGCTGCCTCCAGATGTCTCCTTTGCAAAATTTTCACAACGAGGCTGCCGTGCTCTCAGTTACGGAACATAGTAGGATACTCATCAGCAACCAATTCCTGCTGGACTGCTACCGCAGAAACCACCTCTGCTGGTACTTGCTTGTGACTGAGGCATCTCTTTTATGGAAAGTTATGGTGTTTTCAATAGGTTCGTTCATACGTTCTTTTCAGACAGTCAAGCACCTAGATTCCACTTTCCTTTCATCCAAGTTAGTTTTACAGTGCAGAAAGCAACTTGAGGTGTTTGGCCATTGCCTTCAAATTACTCTGATATGGGTTCGCGTTTATAAGAACATAGAGGGTAATGAGATGGCAGATGAGCTAGCAAGAAGAGGTTCGGTACTAGACATAATGGAGGTGGTGGCGGTTGTTACCCTTTTTAACACAATAAAAATATCCATTGCTTCGCACTACTATGCTTTAGCCGAAAGAAGGTGGAAGCAAATAAATATGTGTAGTACTACAAGAAAAACATGGTCGTCGTACAACATCTAGAGCACAAATTATCTGTTAGGATATTCTCGGCCAAATATTTCACGTATAACTGTAACCCTTGCAGGTCACTGGAAAGTAGGCGATGCCGCAGCCGACTTAACCTCCCTTTCAACTCCATCTGCAGAAGCTGTGAGGGGGAAGGGGTGAAAGAAAGTCTCTTCCCCTATCTATGTGAATGTCCTGGTCTAACGAGAGCCCGATTTCGCTCTTTCGGCAAACCCTTCTTACAGCAAATCAATTAAATCTCAGACGCACAGAGAAAAAGTTGGCTGTTATACCTAGATCTAATGAAATGGATATGACTTAAAACAAAAAAAAAAAACAAGGCGAGAACAGTGGTAGTCGCTAATTACGAATATTTCAGCCACCACTACAACAACAACAACATAAACCGTCAAAGTTTCCTTCCCAATGCACTTCCAAAGCGATAGATCTGCAAATTTTGCTTCGTATTTACCTATTCCCAAATCCCTTAGATCGTTTTCTACTGCGTCTATCCATTGGTTCTTCGGTCTAGCTTTCTTCACGGCACAGTCAGCAGGCATACGGGTAACAAGACTTAGGCATCTTTTGCCCTGAGCTTTACCTAAACACACAGCTGTCTCGATCTGAATGAAATCGTATAGTTCTGAGTTATGCCGGATTCTATAAGTACCATCATCCATTCTTATTGAACCAAAAATCTTTCTTTCCTTTTACTCTCGTTTACGAGCTGACCAATGCCGTTAGCAATTGTGTTACTTTTTGAAATGGTTCATTTTAAATTGTTCGTATTCCTCTAGAGAAGAGCGATATCATCTGCGTGAGCACACATTTGAGGTGTTTTAATACATAATCTACAATAGCAAATAGTTGCCGGGTTCTTCTTAAGGCATGCGCTATTTTTTATTCCTTCTTTCAAAGACATTTACTTTCCACCTGTATCAGTAATTCTATTTTTGACTGCCTCAAAAATAATTCGCTGAATTACAGAAAAATTAAAAAAATAATAATAAAAAACAGTAATAAAATCTAAAATAGCTTTTTCCGCCTCAATTATTACTCAAAATTGTCAAAGTAGCTAATAAGACATTCATAATTTTATTTTCAGTCCTTACAGCCAACTGTAATTACACTTGAAGCATATCAATCAACTCAATGCAGCAAATATATTTATAATATAATACAAATGTACTACCTACCTACCTACCTACCCACAAATGTACTTACAGACTTGTAATTGTGCTTACAAACGTTTATCTCTCCAATTTCTGTCAAAAATATTTTGCGACTTTCCATCATTTAACGACGTTGCTGCTGTCATCTGATATTTCGTTTCAGTCCCTAGCGCAAAATACTATAATTCCTAACAAATATGCATTTAGGCTCATGAAAATTATCTACCCATCTTTCCTTTGAACACATTTTTCATTAGATTCGTTACCGCCAGGATGTCTGCCACGACTGTTATCTAACGTGTTTTCGTGGCGTCGAACAGTGGGATGCTTGTGAGCAAAAAAAAATGCTCCTCTCTGCTTTATAAGCGATTCATATATTTCATATTCAAATTTGATATTAGACTAAGCAAGAAATATGTACATATTGCGCGCAAAATTATTTTTTAATACAAAAAATTATTTTAGGCATGACGGCCTCCAAAAAAACACTTTCGATAAAGTGTCTTGAAATTCGAGACAACTCAATTGTGTATATCAATTGATATTACAGAAGTTGGTGTTTGAACACTTACCCATTTTTTTGTATACTCCGCCAAACAAAATTTGTAAGTGGCCGAAAAAATATCAGTGATGCACCACACAGACATCAACAACAGATGAAAACGTTGAGATAGTGAAGAAATTTTTTTGGAAAAACCATCGAGTCATTGTTAATGAAGTTTCTAAGAATGTTAGCATATCGGTTGGCTTCTCGCTTGGAATTTGTTCGTAAGCTTGGGCATTAGACGTGAGTCAGTCGAGTTTGATTCGAAACTGCTTCATTTCGAGCTGGTCACTCATCTTTCTATCCAGGAATGGAACCCACAGAGATCATGCAGAAGGGTACGTTCTGCGCACATTTGGAGAAGACAGCTAGAGAAGGCTATAATATTAAGTGAATTGAACTGGAATGAAATACAATGAATGCCATTGGATAGGGATATATGTAAGTGTTTCGTTGTGGCCCTTTGCTTTCCTGTGGAGCGGAACTCATAAATATATTTATACTGGGTTTGCAACTAAGTAATTGCGGATTTCACTCATAGATGGCTGCAGTTGAATTTTTAGGTTTGCAGACGTAGTACAACTGTAAAACACATTTTATTCTTTGATAGTTGGCAAATCAGCTGTCAATCGGGAAAAAAAGTTTTTTGATCGGTTGGATAGTTTTCGTTTGGCGTTCGTTGAAAAATGGAAAATCAAAACGAACATTTTCGTCATATTTTGCTTATTTAGGTATTCCCGCAAAGCGGAAAACCGCACCGCAAGCGCATAAAAAGTTATGTGCTGTTTATGGTGAAGTAGCCTGAAAAGAACGGCAGTGTCAAAATTGGTTTGTCAAATTTCGTTCTGGCGATTTTTCACTCAAAGATGAAAAACGCTCTGGTCGTCCAGTTGAAGTTGATGACGCCCTAATCAAAGTAATAAACGATTTGGATCGTCACAGTACAACACGTGAGATTGCAAAGAAGGTTCAGGTATCACATACATGCATTGAAAATCTTTTAAGGGGGTATTCTAGTCTAGAAATTTGAAAAAATCGAAAATTTTTTTTTTCAAAATTCGATAGTCTAGGTATTCAAAAATATCTCCCTAAAAGGATTTTGCAAAATTCGAATTATTTTCGAAATTACAACTATTTTAGTGACGCGACAGCTAGACTGGTTTGAGCGGACGGCGAAATTCAAACGCGTTTTTCTCAAAACTCCTTTTGCTGAGGTGGTTGACACGATATCTGAAGTTCTATCTGACCGATCCCTTTGAAATTTGGTGAGAATCTTTTTCATACATCTCTTTTTAAAAAATTCGTAAAGGTCAAAAAACAGGGGTAAAAAAAAATTTTTTTTTCAAGTAGGCGCCATTTTGTGAATTTTTATTTTTTTTTTCGGCCGAGGCTCAAGATGTAGCGACATCTTTACTAATTAAGAATTTTCTTTGTTTGTTCGATTTAGATCACTACAAGGGTTGGAATCATGTCAACCAGGGAGCACTGTTTGACTAGCAACCAATACTTCACCGACCTGTCACTGGATGAATTTTTGACTTTTTTTTTTTTTTAATTTTTTTTATATACCTTAAACATCAATAAATATTATATAAAAAAATGGATAGTAAAAATGTTTTTAATTTTTCTTTTATCCTAGTTTGAAAAATACCCAAAAAGTAGGGCTCTAGACCAGAATACCCCCTTAAGGGGTAACACCACTGTAGAAATTTCAAAAAATTGATTTTTTTTTTATAAGCTTAAAAAATTCTTTGATCCTTTTAAAATACAGAACAAAAAGTTGTATACGTTACCGAAGTTTATTTCATAGATATTTTAAGCTTTTAACCAAGCGTTAGTGACTGCTACCTAACGACTTCTCCAAATTTCCATACTTTAAATGCGTTTTTCTCAAAACACGTTTTCTGAAATTGGCACGCAGCATAACTCAAACAATTTTTAATATTTTTAATCAGATTTTTCACTACGTCTGTATAATAACCTTCTTAAGAGAAGAGCGTAGGGGTTTTTCGATAGATTAATTTAAACGATTGTTATAATTATTTAAATTCCGTTTTTTTAGTCCAAAATAGAGTTTTTTCCTTCAAATGCTTGCTAATTCCACAAAAATAAATATTTTTTAAATCCCCTACGTGTTTCTCTAGATATTTTTATCTAGATTAAGAAAAACAATTTTTCTTTGTTCCAGATTAAAATTTGCACCCTCTGTGCTGCGTGCCGCGGAGCTCCTTCAAGAGAAACCACATTACAAAAATGTCTCCAATGCCGCCATTTTGTAAAATTTTTCGATCAAACTTTGTAGTTTTGTATTTTAGTATATAAGTAATAACTTCCCAAATCAGAGTGATTCCTTTCCCTTTCCTTCTTTACAAAAAAATTCTTTAAAAATCGTGTTTATTTTACGCGTGTACAGTGGTGTTACCCCTTAAAACAACTTGCCTATGTTCAAAAACTCGATACATGGGCTCCTCACGAACTAAATAAAACGCATTTAACGCAACGCATTAACAGCTGCGATTTGCTAAAGAAACGTAATGAAAATGAACCATTTTCAAAACGACTGATAACTAGCAATGAAAAATGCGATGTTCACAACAATATCAAACGGAAAAGATCGTGGAGCAGGCCAGGTGAACCAACTCAAACAACATCAAAAGCTGATACTCATTAAAAGAACGTTTTGTTATCAGTTTGATGGGATTACAAAGAAGTTGCCCACTTTGGACTCTTACCACCCAACCTAACGATCAATTCTGATGTTTACTTTGAACAACTAAGGAAATTAAACGAAACAGTTGAAGAAAAGCGGCCCGAATTGACAAATCGAAAAAGTATTGTATTCCATCATGGCAATGCAAGGCCACACACATCTTTGGCCACTCGGTAAAAGTTATTGGAGCTTGGTTAGGATGTTTTGCAACATCCACCATATAGTCCTAACTTTGAACCATCTGATTATTTTTTGTTTCGATCTTTACAAAACTGATTGAATGGTAAAAATTTCAGTTTTCAGATTCAGTTTTTTGCTAATAAAAACCAGAAGTTTTATCAACGTGGGATTAGGATGCTGCCTGAAAGATGGCAAAAGGTCATTAATCAAAATGGGCAATACATTACAGAATAAAGTTATTTAGTTCCATGAAAAAATTGTCATTGATTTTCTAAAAAAAATCCGCAATTACTTAGTGGGCAACCCAATAAATACTCATATTCGCTTGTGGAAGATTTTTTCGGTCAAAAGCAATACCCTAACCATGCCCAAGCCACAATATTCTACCAATTTGGCTTCCTGTGATTTTTTCCTGTTACATAAACTGAAAGACAGACATTTGCAAAGGAGGAAATAAAGACTGTATCGCTGGAAGAGCATCGAGGCAACAGCAAAAAATGCTTATCGAAAGAGCTTCAGAGCATTGGAAAAAGCATTGGCGCATGTGTATTATATCAGAGGCAGATTACGTTGAAGGGGAAAATGTATATAATGATGAAAAAACCTTACATTTTGTATGTTCATATGCTCGTATGTATTATTAATATTACTATTTGAAGATCATCCGAAGTTATTGTGTATATCGTGCGTAAAAATAAGCACCACAAAGTAACTTTGAATGGGCTTTTTGTGGATCATACAACGATTTTCAGTGTTCCACAAGGAATAATTCTGCACCTAAACATTTTGATCGGTTTTGACTACACTTCTTAGTTTTTATTGATATTCATTATTTTTCTTTCAAAAACTTCATACCTATATCTATAATCTGTAATCTAAACTTCATACAAAAATTAGAAAAATGTTCATCAAAATTTTAATCATTTTAAGCCCAATTAGTTTAGTGTTGCTAAAAAAGAACTTTCATTTTTAATGTTTTTTTCCTTGGCGTTGTTGCGCATTTTCTCCATAGCATCCGTAGATGAATGGGTTGGTGCGTGACTACCTTTCTGAAGTATGTAAGTTCGAATTTCCGTGTATGAGCATCAAATAATAGAAAAAGTTTTTTCTAACAGGGGTCGCCCCTCATCAGGCATTGGCAAACCTCCGAGTGTATTTCTGTAAAAAACTATTCAGAGTCGGCTTAAAACTGTAGGCCCCCCATTTGTGGAACAACATCAAGACGCACGCAACAAATAGGAGGAGGAGATCGACCATGCATCTAACAGAAGTTTTCGCACCAATTATTTATTTATTTATTTTTCATATACATATACTTATATATATAATTTTCTTTAACTCCTGTTCAAGCATAGGGCCAAACCCACGTTCTGTTTAAGGAGAAAATAGGCAACACCGTTAGGAAAACAAGTGTTGAAAATCAATAAGAGTTTTAAGTCACCTAAAATTTGATTTTTCTTATTCTAAAATTTAATGGGCTATAAAACTGCTCACCCATTTTTATTTATTTACTTGTAATTGAAATGATTACGAAAAGTTGTGGGATTTTCCGAATAAATATTGTACAACTGGTATTAAATGCTGTTTATTATAGAATAAACTGTGCTAAAAAAAATTATTTATATTAAAAAATAAATAAATAGTCTAAAGTTCTCAAATTGTTAAGGTACTATATTTTTTTCCGCAGGCTGTTTCTACAGAGATGGAAAAGTTTCTCGTCGCTAATAATTATTTTCATTGAAAAATGATCTTCCTCGTCTGGTCTTCCTCTAACAGCTTATGCACTGTCTACAATTTATAAAAGAACAACTTTTACCAAAATTCTCTGTCAAAACCGTCCATTATTGCTCGATTGCTTCGTAAGCCGCCTCGTCGATACTTCGGCATTCTTTGTAACATTTAAAGCCACAGCTTCTTGTCCGCATACGCTGACCAGTGGCTAAACGCTGGAGTGTTCGCCGAATTGCTGTCGGACCAGCGCGAAAGCAGCGCCGAAATTCACGCTGCGTCAGCACCACTGACTAATTATTTCGGAAAAAAATCCAAACAATTTTTTCGTGCGCCTGAGAAATATACGTCTTTTTCACGTGTAGGTTGTATCTATTTTCTCCAAACATGTCAAAGTTGAATTAAAATTTTCATCTTGCTATAGGGTAACAAGTTTTCCGCCACCTGATGGAAAAAGAAAATTTGCTGATTCCAATGGAACATTTTTAATTTGATCTTAGAAACATTTTTTGAACTTGACTTTAAGGGATATGAGAGAAGGGGCTGAATATTATAGTCTAGTTGAGAACTTGATGGAATTTCTAGTCTTTATTTTGTTGAGAAGTAGGGTGGCTACTAAAATAAAAATAACTAAAGAAGAAAAATGTGTGCATGGTTACCGAGAAAGTCACCCTACACACTTAAGGATATATTTAGTATTTCTTGTGAAAATCGTTTCGAGTAACATTTCTCTCAGAATCGTGATTATGTTTGTGAAAGTCTATTATAAACAATAAATTCTTCTTCTGATGGATTCAATTTTATACCCAGATTACAAGGAAGTTAAAAAGAGGAAACAATAAGCAGAAAATCATTGCAGAAAGCCAAAATAATGTTAGCTCAGATGTTGAAGAGTTAGAAGAATGATTGACAATTGAGCCCCAGAACCCAGAAAGGCCTTTTATGAATGAGGAAGACTATACCGACTCCGATGGAAGTATTTATTTTCGCAACTCCAGAAAACGTAGACGTATTTTAGAAAGTGAGACTAGGGACGAGGAAGACCTATTAGATATTAGACAACACCTACGGTCCCCGATTTGGTACACTGAGAAGGATAATGAATTGAATTTTCTAGTACGCCACCACGATTTGTGAGTTCCTTTGAAATTAAAATTACCGGTGAAACTCCATACGAATATTTCAAAAATATATTTACCGACGAAATCTTAGAATATTTAGTGCGGGAAACGATTCGCTTTGCTGTCGATTGCGGAAAACATTCGTTTCATATAACTGTTTCTGAAATGAAACAATTCTACGGAATAAATATCGAAATGACGTACATTAGATATCCGAATTATATATTATACTGGACGTCGACTAGGTTTAATTGCTAACACAATGTCTTTAAAACGATTCGAGGAAATAAAGAGATTTCTGCACTACAAAAACAATCATACATAACCTAATGATTGTAATGATATTTTTATAAAAATACGTTCATTATTAGATATGTTGTCAATGACTTTCGAAAATGCCACCACGCTAATGATGATGATGAATGATTATACCATTCATGGGAAGGCATAGGGGAAAGCAATATAATAAATACAAACCGAAGAAGTGGGGTTTTAAATGTTGGGTCAGGGCGTCTGAAAACGGATATATTTCTAAATTTGAAATGTATCAGAAATCCAAAAATATAATTGCGGAATTTGGTGCAATTGGTGACAGCGTAATGAGATTGAGTGCTACTTTAGATATGAAAAATCATAAATTATTTATGGATAACCTCTTTACATCAATGCGTGTCATAAAGCACCTGCAGACAAGAGGTATGTACATATATACGTCGTCGGAACTATCACAAAAAACAGAATACCTGGTGAGGCTTCAACAAAGCTCATTTCTAAAAAGATTATACAAAAGTGTGAAAGAGGTTCGGTTTCTAGCGTTACATCTTCGGATAACATATCAATTCTAAGATGGAATGATAATAATGTCGTCCACATCATATCAGCATTTGCTGGTGTAGAGTCTCAAGATTATATTCAGAGGTGGAATCGTAAAACTAAAGAATATATAACAATAACCAGGCCTTTTGCCGTAACCGAATATAAAAGTGGTGTCTGACCGTATGGTGGCATACTATCCCCACTCTATGAAAAACAAAAAGTTGTATCACAGAATTGCATACCAATTTCTCAATATATCAATTACTAATTTATGGATTATTTTCAACTAGGGCAAAAAAAAACAAGATGTCTCTTCTAGCATTCAAAGTCTCACTGGCGAACGCACTAATACTATACAGATAGGTGAATGTAAAAAAAAGCGAGGTAAAGTCCAAAAGTAGGATTAAAGTTATTCCACAGATTAGATTAGATTCTTTAGGAGACTTCCCCTTAAAAGTTGAGCATAAAACCCCCCGCGATGTCAGGATAAATATTGTAAGAGACGAACTCGCTATATAGGTATGTGAAAAGTGTAAAGAATCCGTATGCCTTGAGTGCATGAAATCTTTCCATTCATGAATAAATTCTACGCTAAATGGCCACATGTGTGGGCATTATTTGTTGTTTAGTAAAAATTACTATTTTCTATTTTTTTCTTATCTTACTGAATTGTTATAAATGTAAGCTGAATAATTCGTAATAAAATGAAAAGTAAAATTAACGTTTTTGCACTTTAAAAAATTAGTCCTTGAAGAGGTTAAGCAATTTCCGATTAATTTGGTTACGAGACATGATTTTTCGTTATGCTGAATGATGAATATTATAGCTTTTAGGGTGGAAAGACATAATAAATCAAATTCTCAGCATAGCTTCCATACAACCTTTTTTTAATTATGGGTAAGGCTTTCTCAAGTGGGCCACAAAATTACCAATATAAATTATAAATATAAATCATGAAACACTTATTGAAAAATCGTTAATTATAAACCTTATCAATCAGTCATCGTTAACTACCAGTCCTTGGTAAATATTTTATTAATGATTTTTATAACTGGCACCCCCTTTAGCTAAAAACAGGACTCTACCATAAATCGGGCAGTAAAAACAAATTTTTGTTCTTATATTCCTCAACCATTTATAACTGCAAAAGTAAAATTCAAAATCATTAAAGCATTAATCATTAAAAAGTTCAGTAAAGATTTCGCATTATTCAACATTAAAGGACACTAATGAATCCCTAATTGACTCTTATTTTTTTTTTTTAATTTCTATTGAGAAAACGTCTAAGCACCCACTAAGCGACTATGGTAATGGCGAAAAAATACATCAAAATTTAATGCCATTCACCAAACGTAAATGAAAAATGTAAAAATTGCGCAATAAATTATCATTTCTAATAAAGTTGTAAAATTACATAAGTAACAGAAGTCATAAAAATTAATTTCCAGTAAAAGTTGGAAACAAAATCAAAGAAAATGCAAATCTAATCAACGGAAAATTTTGCTGGCCAAGTCAAAGTCAATGTTTGTCAAATGTTTGTGTTCTAACGGTTCATTTCATTTTTATCAAACAAAATGAGCTGGCCTTTAGATACTCACATACACATAACATATATACATACATGCATATACAAATGTATCCCAGCAAACATATTTCTTGAGCTCAGAATAGATGAGTCTTAAGTTCGGAAACATGGCTTTAAGCAATGAGGAAATATCAACAAAGGTGTAGCTCACATACAAAACATTGCAGACGAGGTGTATTCAAAAACTAAGGTGAATATTCTTCTTCTTCTTAATTGGCGCTATAACCGCCTACGCGATTTTGGTCAAGTTTAACAAAGCGCGCCAGTCGTTTTTCTTTCTCGTGCTAACCGGCGCCAGTTGGACACACCAAGTGAAGCCAAGTCCTTCTCCACCTGATCTTTCCAACGCAAAGGAGGGCTTCCCCTTCCTCTGCTATCACCAGCTGGTACCGCATCGAATACTTTCATAGCCGGTGCGTTTGTATCCATTCGGACGACATGTCCCAGCCAGGGTAGCCGCTGGATCTTTATTCGCTGCGCTATGTCTATGTCGTCGTAAAGCTCATACAGGTCATCGTTCCATCGCCTGCGATATTCGCCGCTGCCAAAGTGCAATGTACCAAAAATCTTACGCAGAATCTTTCTCTCAAACACTCGAAGCGTCGCTTCATCGGATGCTGTCATGGTCCAAGCTTCTGCGCCATACGTTAGGAAGGTGAATATTCACTTTTCTCACAAAATTTTTATTTATTCCTCAATTTTTATTTGATCTCCTTCAAAGTAGTCCCGCTCAGATATAATTCACTTGTGCCAGCGTTTTTTCCAATCCTCGAAGCAGTTTTGATATGCATTTTTTGGTATGTCCTTGAGCTCTCTCAGCAATCCGGTTTTTATCTCTTCAATCGTCGCAAAACGCCATCCTTTCAGGTGTCTCTTCAATCTTGGGAACAGGAAAAAGTCACAGGGGTCTAAATCTAGTGCACACGGTGGCTGAGGCATTATAGCTGTGTTTTTTTGGCCAAATAATCTCTCAGAAGTAAAAATGAGTGAGCAGGTGCATAATCATGATGAAAAAGCTATAATTTTTTTCCATTTTTTTGTATTTCTATACGCAAACGGCGCATAACTTCAAGGTAATACTCTTTATTTACCATGCGATCTTGTGGTAAGAACTCCTGAAGCACTACGCTATGGTGAGCGAAGAAAACAGTGAGCAAAACCTTGACATTTGATCGAACACGGCGTGCTCTGTGTGGTCTTGGCTCTCCTGGACCCTTCCATTGCGACGATTGGGTTTTGCTTTCGATGTCATAACCATATACCTATGATTTGTCACCATATGCCTATGATTTGTCACCAGTGATTCGATGATTTTCCATAACAATTTTCTGCAGTTTCTCACCATTTTCATCGGTTGTTGAGGTGCTGGGGCGTCCAGAGCGAGCGTCGTCATTCACATCTTCTCGTTCTTCTATAAAAAGCTTGTACCACTTGTTAAGCATTTTTTTGACTCAGAGCACTTTCACCGTATGCCAGTGTCAACATTGAAGTGTTTTTAGACACTTCATACCATTTTTTACACAAAATTTGATGCAACTTCTTGTATCCATTTTTTTTCGATAGCAGAAAATTGCCAAATACGCAAAACACTTGTCTTATTTATACCTCTCACAACAAACTGAACACGCTATATTGCAAAAACCGTGAACGTGTCCTCGTGACAAGTGTACCAACATAAAAAAATGAAGGTCGAAAATTGAATGCACGAAGCCCGTGTGTTTAAAATAATAGTTAGGTAGGTAAGTAGAAGTGGGAATCGGTCTTTAAACCAATTCACTGAGACCGTTGCGTATCCATTGTGATACCACAGTAGCAGTAGTTATCTTTTACTCCTCCTTAAACTATTTTGTTTTAAGTGCAAACCCACTTATCGGGCTGACACTTTTATCCTTAAAGTCATCAGTAACATTAAAGAACTGTGAGCCAAAGTGTTTAAACTTAGTGGCATGCCACGCAGGACAGTAACAGTGAAGTTGTCTGACGGACTCTTCCTTCTTCTCATTCTTGCCGCTTCTGCAACACTCGCAATGAGGTACGTTCAATCTTTGATCATGTCGACCTATAAGACAATGGCCTGTGATCAAAACTACTAACATAGACGCGTTTTTCCTTGACCGATTAAGTAGATTCTTTCAGCGCCTAGCGTTCCCTTTGGTCAAATTATTTTTGTAGCGTTACATGTCAGACTATCAATCCATCTCGTGTCGGCTGAAGTGACAATGCCACTTGCACTTCGTTGTTTGTTGGCTGAGGGGTATACCTACAATCTCCATATCCAGCGAGAGGTAGTGCCCTCTCTCGCTGATTTGTTTGCCTTACAATTCCCTGGTATGTCACTATGCTCTGGCAATCAAATGTGTGCGGAAATATTCCGCCATCTCGTTAAGAGACGCCCAGCAATTGCGCGCAATGATAGAATGAAAACCTCACCAGAGATTTTTTCGCCGCTGGGCTATCGGAGTAAATATAGATTTCTCTGAAGGTAGTGATATTTTTGCCCAACCAGACAGTTACCTCTTTAATGGTTATAATATCAACCTGAAATAGGCTTAAGTGATTTGGTAGACGACCCGAAACGCTTACTTTTGGCTTCTTACAGTAGACACCAAAGCCAACTTTACTGTCAATCTTTGAGCCACTCTTCCCGACCAGGTATATTGTTAACCCACTCAGATGTAGCTGGACCTCTAGTACTAAATAATTTATTAAAGTTTGGTCCGTTCAAACCATAATCAACAGGGTTGTTTGGACCGAGACGAAGTATTATGGCTCATTTATTAGTTGCGGCAAGCCGAACAGCATTGTTGCCTGAATTCTGCTTACCAACTACATCTCGAGGAGGTAAGAAGAAAAGAGTATTCAGAGCATCAGAGAGTGTGGTTCTAAGCGCGCGTTCAAAATAAGAGGAGCGCAATGAATTCATAATCATCATTAGCACTTCAGTCTTGTGCATACCATTTCTTCTACTTTGGATTCTCAATAATGAATACTTGAGTACTGGTATAAGGTTGTCAGTATTAGGTCCCCAGTCCCCTCTAGGAGAATCAGATCACTCACTTCTTTTATTTCCTTCCACTGGAGTTTCCCACTTTGTGAGGTGTCAAGTCTGTGATTGGCGTTAACAGATTCAACGTTAGAAAGATTCAAGATAGAGGAAATATACGTCATGTCTCAAGATCAGTATTCAAGTTGCAAATTACTACCTCTTATGAATCCATGCGTTGAATTACCAAATTTTAAATATTTTTATTTTTTTAATTACATTGTTTTTATTTTTTTAATAAAAGCATACCGCGTTCTATAGAAACAAGGGCGGCAAAAGGTAGGACCTTTTGAGTTGAATTTTGGCTCTATAATAAAGCTAATTTTGTTATATGGAGTCGTTGTCTGGTGGAACTCACTGGTGAGGATGCCATCGGTTAAAAAGCTAGAGAGAGTTCAAAGGTCTGCACACATTGGAATCAGTGGCGTTCTTCGAACTACTCCTACCTGCCTTAATGGAATGCTAAATGTGGTACCTGTAGACATCTCTAGCAGAATTGCCGCTGCACGTACCGCTATCAGACTGTGGAGGCTCGGGCTATAGGCTCAATCTCACATATGGGCACTCAAGCATCCTTAGAAACTTTGAGTTCATCCTCCCGTCGGCGGATCAGTGTGTGCCCTCGCTTAATCAAAGAGAAATCTTTCTTCACCGATACTCACACCTGGGGACTGGGCCTGGTTAACCTGTTCACAGATGGCTCGAAGTTGGACGGTAGGGTTGGAGGAGGAGTATTCTGCAAAGAGCTCCCCATCAAACTCAAATTCAGGTTACCGGATCACTGCAGTGTGTTCCAAGCAGAGCCAGCTGACTGGTTACTTACTTGCATAATAACTATTAAGAAGGTAAATATTTACTTCGATTGTCAAGCGGCAATTAGGGCACTGGGCTCTATCATGTGGCACTCGAAACTGATCAGGGAATCCCTGGTCGCACTTTCGATTGCATCAGAATTCCTCGATATAAGGATAATCTGTGACTATGACTAGGTATAGTGACACTGCGGAAAACTGCGAAACCGACGAGCTGGACAGACAAGGGGCCTGTGCGGCAGTGTGCCCGCGAAAGAAGAGGATCGGGATCCCCTTGGCAATCTGTGATCTTCTCCTGGAAGAATGGGCTTTGCACTAACTCAGCGAGCGCTGGGCACGTACACGAACGTGTAAGGTCGCGAAGTCCTTCAGACCATGTTTGGATAGGAGGCGTTCAAGGGATATTCTGAGGATGTCAAAATCTCATCTCTCAAATTTTGTGGGCATCCTCACAGGGCACTATCCGCGGGGTATACATGCGGTGAGACTCGGAAATACTTCGATTCCTTTTTGCATGAGCTGTATAGAGGATGGGGTGGAATCATCTCAACACCTGTTCCTTACTTGCCTCGCTCTCGCGGGACGAAGATTTTAACATCTTGGTTCTCACTTCTTTTCTGCGCTTGCTGATATCTTGATATCATTTGATGAACTTCATCAGCAGCATAAAGCGGCTAACACAGCCACAAATTAGTCACCGTTCATAGTCCACAAATACTCAACACCTTAAGGAAAAAAATTCAAATCAACTAGAGTTTCGAGCCAGTTGAACCACTTTAGCCCTTTGTTATATTTACAGTATATCGAATGGGTTATAGAAATTCATACCAACCATTTTGCTAAAAATTTTGCTTAAAGTTTGAAAATTTTGTTATATTTTTTTTTTATTTTTTTATTGAAATTCCTTCCATTTTTGTGAATTTTGTATGGAAAAATGGAGTATCAAAAACTACATTTTAATAGTTCAGCTCTTATTATATTTTGAACACCGGTGCAACTAAGAGTAACCCCTCTGATCTAGAACTCCACAAAATCTCATTTATGAATCTAAATGTTTACTGGGCTTAGCCTGAAAATATTTGTTTTGCCACTGTAAAATGACAACAAAATTTACTTTGATGTTGTGCGCTCGGCCTCATACCCGCCCTTTTTTGACGCTTTATCGTCGTAGCACTCACACCGCCAGCCGTGGCATGCCTCGTACCACCACTACAACTGCGTGTAATCGTAGACCGTGAAACGTGCTGAATGCAAACAATTTTTATTACCCGCTAAAAATGTAAATAAAATAACTCGTAGTTTGGCTGAGCATCTAAATGATGTGGTTGCTGGTGTTTTTTATTTTTATATTTTGCCTACATCATTCTTGCGTGCCGTGCCATTCGTGAGCCACATCACATTTTTAACGGTTTCTGCTTTTTCATGCCGAGTTGGGTTTCTACTGTGAATTTCTGCTTATTTTAGTTCTCTATGACTACCCAGTCGCTAAGTACTGGCTGCAATCTCAGCTATTTTCCAGTCACGCCACTTAATAAGCAGCTGTATACTTTTGGGGACCTCCGTTAATGTCAAGTTTTGCTTTAAGTTTCTTGAATTTGGATTTGACTTCTCATCCTTTGCTATTAATTTTGCTCTGCCTTTGACATATTTAAATTTATTAATTGTAGCATGGCATGTTGGCCCTGTTTTTCATGGTCGAGTAAACTATAACAATAGGCAAAAGTAAGTAAATGTGTGTGTGTGTGTGTGTGTGTGGGTGGGTGGTTGTATGTGAGCATACAAAATAGCGACAAGTTTGCTACGCCTGGTAAGCCTTGAAGTAGGCTACGAAAAGGGCCATACTTGCCTTTGTCTACCAATGCAGAAGCCGTTATTGTTTTGTTTACTCACTTTTTATTGTCCGAGGAAATGTAAATAACTTTACTTATTATTTCAATTCGTCTTTCACTTTATTGCCGTCAGTTTATTTACTTGCGAACTTTCATAGATTTTCTACAAGTTTTCTTATCTCAACATAAAATAGTGAGGTGCTTGCGTTAAATGAATGTGAGAATGTCCAAAAACAAATGAAAGTGAGTAAGTTTTTCTAAATTATTAATAACTCTGTTTTCATGCTATTGGAGTAGGAAGTGTGTTAAGCTTTTTGCATGCATATCTCAGATAGTGGCTGAAGAATTCTCAGTGTTACGGCAGTCAGTTGAAGTCCTCTTAAAGAGTGAGAAAAATACTTAAGTTATGAGCTCTTTAAGGAGGTATTAGCAGTAGGTTTTGTCGAATTTTCATTACCAATTTCAAACTTTTTTATATGAATTTTTAAGGAAACTTCGAGCACGAATTTCTATAGCCCATTGAATTTTGATAAGTAAATTTAAAGTGGCTCAAAGAAGTAAAAGTGACTTAAAGTATAAATTTCAGGTGGCTCAAAATACGCGTTGATTTTAGACAATTTAAGACTGTCTTTCGGAGGCGGCTTAAAACTGTAGGTCCTTCCATTTGTAGAACAACATCGCAGACGCACACCACAAATAGGAAGAGGAGCTCGGTCAATACCTAAGAGAAGTGTACGTGCCAATTAGTTACTTTTTTTAAGTAGAATTTACTCTCTCTCACTCTCATGCTCTCACTAAACCTCAGTCTACGACTTCCTAACCATTTTCGCATCCGTCTTAGGTAGTGCTTGTCAAGGAAGTATATGTGTGAATTTTTTTAAATATAGGGTTTTTCAATAAGGGCGGGTAGATGTTGAAATGGAATAAAATGGCGTTTGCTGTGTGGCACGTAGCGCCATCCTGCTGGAACCACATGTCGTCTAGGTCCATATGGTTCAATATGGGCCATAAGAAATTGGAAGGGCCACCACGTCTATCGAAAAATGGGCGCAATGAACACTCATTTTGATAATAAAGTTTTATTATTTGAGCGTGCTGTTCAATCGTGTAACTTGCCATGATAATTTGGCATAAACAACTGAATAATAAACAAAAGATTTTACAGATGTCACCAAAACAAAATGGCTGCCACAGGGCGCCAAAATCGACCCGCGCCAATTGAAAGCCCCTATAGAAGGACAAGCTTAGCACCGTCAGCAAAACAATTCCCTAAAATCAACGATATTTTATAGTCAGTTGAAATTTGCACTTGTTGTACTAAAATTTAATGGACTATAAAAGTGCGTACCCAGAAAACTTCTTAAGATTCTGGTTAAAAAGTTTATAAAAGGTGGTTAAGTTTCAAGGGCCGGTGTTGATTTTGAATAAAATACAATTTTTAAGAAATTATTGTCATTTCTCTTTATTATGATAATATTGGTATGGCTCAATTACGTGTAGGACAAAATATTGGCCAAGTGGCCGCCGCGACCTCGGCGGCACAACTCCATCCGATGGTCCAAATTTTCGATGACCCTGAGACATAATTGAGGTTCATGCCGTTAATGTGCCGAATTATCTCATCCCTTAGCTCCTGAATTGCTGCTGGATTATCGACGTACACCTTTTTTTTCAAATAACCCCAAAGAAAGAAGTCCAACGGTGTCGTTGACGTTTAGGTGTGGATCACATTCAACATCGGCCCTTGAAATTTGACCACCCTTTATTTTCTGATAAATAGCACCAGTTCCGTTTTGTCAGAGTTGACTCGAAGACTGCAGGTGGCAGCCCACCGACTAAAAACAGCCAGTGGCCTTTCCAAAATCTCAGCCATGACTAAGGGAAACAGGGAAACAGTGCCGATACCATCAGGACAAGGTCATCGGCGTATACTACTACCTTAACCCCACCCTTATTTAGCATTATTAGAACTTCGTCAATAGCAACAAGCCAAAATAGGGGCGTAAGGACTGGCGTTGACTGTATATGAATTTCCTATAAAGATGTGAAATTTGAGTTGAATTGCTTAAAAATATGAATTAAGAAATGAATATCGGATGGAGGTGTGCCGCCGAGGCCGTGGCGACCAGTTGGCCAATATTTTGTTTCATGCGTAATTGAGCCATATCAATATTACCATAATAAAGAGAAAATGACAATAATTTCCTAAAAAATTGTTTTTTATTCAAAATCAACACCGGCCCTTGAAATTTAACCACCCTTTTGAAAAAATTAAAAGTTAAATATCGGTATTTTAGTTTCCAAATCCAAAATTGTTGATGCTAGGATTTGGTTGACTTTTAACGTATATCAAATGAATATCGCACAGAATTTTGGGAGAATTAATTTATTAAAATTAAGAATGAGTTAATAAAAAAATTTAATCAATTAAAATTTCTGAGATCCCAAAAATTGGGAGACTACTTTTGGCTTGTTGTTGGGAAATGGCCTAAATAATGCAGTAAAATAAATTTTAAATATCGGGATTTTGATTTTCAAGTCAAACATTTTTGGATGTCAAATAAATATCTCACGAAAATCTTCGTCAGAATTAATTAAATTCAATTTCGGAATTCCAAACATTTAGAGACTACTTTTTGCTCATCTTTCAACCTAAACAATGCAGAAAAATAAAATTTAAATATCAGGATTTTAATTTCTAAAAACAGATAACTTTTGAAACTAGTCAAAAATGTATTACACGATTTTGACAAATTTAATTAAATTAGATCTCAGAATCCCGAAAATTTACAGACTACTTTTTGGACATCTTTCAAGCCAAGTAATGCAATAAAATAAATTTTAAATACCGGTATACCGAAAGACTTTGGAAAAGCACTTCGCTCACCTTTCAACGCAAACAAATTGAAATTCAATTAAAAATTCGATATTTCAATTATTTTACTTAAAACCTTCATGCAACTGTACATCTATGTATGAGTGTGTCTTACATATATTTCAGTGCATATAAATCTGTACATGAATCTTCTGCAGCTTTTGCGTTCATATTTTGTTTGGAAATCTTACATTTTTCATATTGACGTTTAAAGTGTTGTGTTTTTCTTATTTTACCGTTGAGATGCTATGTTTGGCTAATGCTCACACGCCCCCAAACGATGTTGTCACCTCGACTATCTCCGAGAGCATCTAATATATTTACTAATGCATTCCCACTCACACACGCTCGCACACACACATAACTGCTTTAAATGTATGTCATTCTTAACACTCGCCGCTTTCGTCTTGTCTGCATCTAAACTTGCATAGTGTCTGAACAAATGACAATGACAACGACAATGAC
Organism: Anastrepha fraterculus; assembly: GCA_037575425.1. NCBI lineage: Eukaryota > Metazoa > Arthropoda > Insecta > Diptera > Tephritidae > Anastrepha > Anastrepha fraterculus. Next base: position 71,041 of record JAYXIM010050738.1, read on the forward strand.
AACGAGAACGACAACGCCACTGTCCGCATGGCCAGTCTCCTATCCGGTTGTCTGTTTGTCTGCCTGTCACTCTGTCCATCTATAACATCAGCACCAGCTGCGACTAAATGAAAGTGTCATTTTTCCTCTTGTCCGCCAAAACGTATGCAAAGCTTAAGATAAACTAAAAACAGAACAAACGAAACAACTTGTACGACTGACACCAACAGAAAGTGATAGAGATGCATACACCAGCCACAGCAACAACAACTCTTTAGTAAAACATAGTAAGGCAAGTAATACCAGTGTAAGTGATTGTTGGTATTGTGAATGGACCGAAACAGTAACTGTATTGTTGTAGTATTGTGAGAGGTGAGTACTCGTAGTAGTAGACGAGTGCACGCCTGAGTGAGAATACATACTGGCCTTGTGTGCAGAGCAGCGAATTGAATGACATGTTATGTGAGTATGTAAATATGTAGTGGAAATAATGTAAATATTTATAATATAAATCAAAAGCAACAACATCCTGGAAGTTTTACTCTTCTATTTTACATGCACTTGCACACATACCATTATTTACGACTGTTGACTTGCATATTCAATATATTTATTTTTTTATTATTATTTGTCACTACTCTGTTAGCGTTACATTAACTTGACTGCTAAATTACATTAATGTACACTTACAAGTATTTAGGTGATGCTGTTGTTGCTAATCTGGTTATTTGATATACTCTCCACTTAACCGCTAATAATGAAAATAGAGCCACGAGCAAAGTGCTGCTCGTCTGTTATGTGCCAGAGATATTGTATTTTATGGTTGACAACAACTGCTGTTGATAATGGAAATACAACAAAAAACAAAAATTTTGTATGGGCAGAATTTCGACTGTAGGTATATTTTTAAAAATTTAAATGCAATGAATAAATGTATATTTCTCTTGTCATCATTTTGATTGAAAAAAATTTCAATTTCAATATATTCAGTCTATTAATTACAATCAGCCACTCTGGCGTTTACAACCTTTTTCGGTGTTTGGTTGAACACCTCCTCCTATTTTAGGCGTGCATCTTGATGCTGTTCCACAAATGGTGGAAACTACAGTATTAAGCCGGTTTTGAACGCCGGATGCTTTTCATGAGCTGCTTTTTCATGGCAAAAATACGCTCTAAGGTTTGCCATTGCCTGCCCAGGGGCGACCGCTTTAAGAAACAACTTTTCTATCATTTTGGTGTTTCATGCACGGAGATTAGAATCTACACACTCCCGAATGGTAGTGGTGCACCAACCCATTCGGCTACGGCGGCCGTTACCTGTAAGACACAAGCTTTTAAAAGGCCTTTCAGGTACGCACTGCTGACCAATCCTTACTAAATTTTCATCGCTCGTGTTTGTACATTTTTCGAAAATTTCATAACCATGTTTTCTTTCCTTGAATCTTTTATTTTTTCTTTTTTGCAGCCGCGTTTTTTTTTAATTTTATTTCAGTTTGAGAGACAACAAACTATCAAATTGATTTTTTATCTAAAATATTGCAATTAAAATTTTTTACTATAACAAACGCACACCACTTTTTTCTTTCAACCTTTCACTATGCTAATGATTGAGTCCGTTTGACTTTTCAGGTTACTAAATTGACCGTTAGCACCTAAAATGCCGTTACGCTCAATAACATTTTTACAAAACCGGCACAGCAAAAACAAAGCACAAAGCGACAACGAGCAACAGCAGTGCAAACGAAGAGGCAAAAACAATTTCCATTCCCTTTCTACGCTTTCTGCGCCACTTTCATTTCATTTTCACTTTTTCTACATATTTACTCACTGCTTTTTCAATAGATATCTTACAAGTGGCGTTTTTTTGTTGTTGTTTTTGATTGCATTCTACTTTTTATGCAGGCGGGTGATATAGAAATGCGCGCGGTTTTTAGTTTGCAGCTACACATCCTGTGGTTTTCGATTTGTTTTGGTTTTATTTTCATTCTATGTGGTTTTTATGAGATTTCCACTGTAGTTGTAGTTGTAAAAAGGGTGTATATGCACCTATCCGTCTGAGTGCAATCAACACTTTTGAAATTGGCAGGCATCCATGAACAAGCAATAGCAAAGGGGCTTTCGAAAGTGACGCTTAGATGTGAGTAGTGAGTACTTTGGTAGAATTAATAAACAAATTACGCATTCAAATTATTGAAGCTTATTATGAAAATGGTCCATCTTTAAGAGCAAAATATTGCAAAATTCGTGATGTTTTTGATGGAAATAATCGTCCGAGTGAGTCGAAAATTCAAAGATTGGTGAAAAAATTTTGAGAAACTGGTTCTATCGAGGATAGAAAACGGGCTGGCAGAACGAAAACTGGATGGTCTGTTGAGAATATTGCTGCTGTAGCGGAAAGAGTAGCTGAACAACCTTCAAAATCGATATTTCGATGTTCTCAACTCCCTTTAGGGCTTTCATGAATCGACTCTTTGGCGGATTTTACCCATAGACTTGCGCTCATGGTAGACATTTATGAGATTTACTTTTTCACATATAATTCACTACCGTGAGGAGCACTATTTAGAATAGAAATGATTGAACCTGAAATAATCTAAATTTTTTAATGTCTCGTTTCGAAACAACATCTAGACGCATCTTTTGAAAGACCCTTTACAACTGCAAAATATGCATACCTGCATTTACGTATGTGTGCACACCTATATACACAGTAATAGCAGATGAACTTGTGGCAAAGTTTCAATAAAACGTATAGTCAAATTTTTTTTTGTGGAAAAAATGCACAAGACCGCTTAAAAAAATTGTGAAAAATCAACAGGGTTTTTGAGCCATTTCAAACTAACGCACAATAGGTATGCAGAATTTTTCTAGAAATAATGTTTACAAAGTTTGAAATTTCGATGAGAATTTTTTGAATATTTACAATTTTGTGCGAAACGCAAAATTTTTAATTATCTGGTTTTTTTGTAGTGTAAGCCATATTTTTATAAAAAAAATGTAAAAAAGTTAAATAAAAATGAATAAGAAGTTAAAACTTTGCTATATGTCGCGCTCCTATTATTGCGAGCATTGGTGTACGCATTATTTAGTGAGCCGTTCAACAGTTGGCTTAAAATGCATGGGGAATCGATTCGATTCCACTGTCAGAAAGAGTAAGTAAACGAAAAATTTATGGATGATGACAATTCCAGTCGCCTAAACTAGAATAGACTTGAAAGACGTTTTTTGGGATCTGCTCATTGCAAGTGAAATTTACCCAGTTAAAACTGAAAATTGATAGAGAAAGTTTTTTTCTAATAGCAGCCTCAACTCGTTAGGCAATGGCAAATCCACGAGTGCATTTCTGTTATGAAAAAGGTGCGCATGAACTGTAAGCCCCTTCGCTTGTGGAACAATATCAAATTGGAGGTTCGGCCAATTGCCAAGCAAATGATATAAGTTCCAATCATTTATATATGTATAATCCCTCGCAGCCTTCTTTAGCTTCGTTAAATGGGTTGATATACCTCATAAATATTCGAGTCGCACTCACTTCAACTATGGATATTAAAGAATATTTCTCATCTTTATATGTTTATTTCATCATAATAACCTAGAAACCTAGCAGAAAAAATGATAAGTTATTGATATTATTTAATTTAGTACAGAGTGTTGGCAATGCTGGTCTGGCTAATTTTCATTTTCGAGCTCTTCCTTGTTCCTCGATCTCTATTCAACTTTGCTAGTAATATTGTATTACTGCTTATTAAGCAAAGAGGGGGAAAGAGAAGATGGCAAATTATAAGCTGGAGGTCAGTCCATGGATTTTCACGTCTTTCCATACAAAAAACAGGCAGAAAATTCAAGGCATAGAATGGTATAATAATGTATTTAAATTGAAAAAACCGAATCAAAACAAAAAATTGCTTCGTTAAAATTTTACTATATACAATCTGTAAAAAAACTATAGTCTCACATTTTTTTTTAACAATTTTGACTACTTTTCTTTTGCTTTTTAATTCTCACAAATTTTTTATAAAGATATCAGTTCATTGTACCAACAAAAAATATCCTATAAATCAAAGTTTCCAACTTTTAGTATTTATAAGAACTCGAAGAATTTTCATCACAATTTCAAACATATGAATTAAAATTAAATAAACAAAATTTGGGCATGCAGTTGTATATTCCATTAAATTTTAATAGAGTAAAGGGCAACTTTGAAATGGTTCAAGATTCTTGTTGAGTTTTGATAATTGTTTCACTGTTGCGCTAAATTATTAAAATTTCGATAAGTATGTCTTATAAAGGGCTTCCCAATAAGAGGAGTTATTTCGATATTCAAAGCAAAATGCTATTTTTTAAGGTAGCCTCTCTTTTTCCCGAATCCTATTTCAGGAAATCCTTTTTCCCGACAACCGGTTTCCCGACAGATATTTTTTGGCGAATCTAATTCGCCGACAACTTTTTTCCCAAATCCAATTTCCCGACGACCTTTTTCCCGACAAATAACGCAAGCGAAGGATGGCACAATCGTTTTCGTCTGCTTGTGGGAAAGCATCATACAGACTTTTGTATATTCAGCTTTAAAAGAATTCCAAAAGCAACAAGCGGATGTTGAATTATGATAGCTGAACTTAGTGGCACCAAAAAAACAATAGATAGAAATCCAAAATCGCTTGCGGTCCATTGTTTTACAATATGAAAAATACAAAAATTCTGCCACTGTATTCTCATATCTAACGTTATTGGCACACAATATTGCTTTTTGATGGTCTCCATTTCGATACTACGATTTACATATATTAATAAAATTCCTTTTACTATTTATTATATTATTATTTTTTAACTGTCGCGACTTGCATTTTCGGGAAACAAGTTATCGGGAAATATGATTCGGAAAAAGAGACTCCAATCATTTTTTAATATAAATGATCGGATGTTTATTTCATTATACAGAGGAAGGCATGCCATTAATTGTGGAAAATAACATCAGGCAAATGACCACCACGACCACGCTTACAGGACAATATACTTTTCATGAAATTTTCCATAACCGAATTACAAAGTGGCTGCCCTATGTTCTCGTCCTCGATAGCCTCACGAATTCCATCTTTGAGGTCTTGAATCGACCCTGAGCTGTTGACGTAGACCTTCTCTTTCACGTGGCCCCAAAGAAAAAAGTCACAAGGTGGTAAATCACAAGATCTCGGTGGCCGATTGGGATCACCTCTTCGAGAGATGACACGGTCCGGAAACTTTTCCCGTAAAATATCAATGGTTTCGTTGCTTGTGTGGCACGTAGCGCCGTCTTGTTGAAAATAAACGTTGTCCAGATCAATACCATCTGATTCCGGCCATAAAAATCGGAAATGATCGCTCGATAGCCTTTTATATAAAAGGGTTTTCAATTGGCGCGGGTCAATTTTGGCGCCCTGTGGTAGCCATTTTGTTTTGGTGAGATCTGTTAAATCTTTTGTTTATTATTCAGTTGTTTATGCCAAATCATCATGGCAAGTTACACGATTGAACAGCACGTTCAAATGATAAAACTTTATTATCAAAATGAGAGTTCATTAACGCAAACGTTGCGCGCATTGCGCTCATTTTTCGGTAGACGGGGTGGCCCTTCCAATTTCTTATGGCCTATATTGAACCATATGGACCTAGACGACATGTTGTTCCAGCAGGACGGCGCTACGTGCCACACAGCAAGCGCCATTTTATTCCATTTCAACATCTACCCGCCCTTATTGAAAAACCCTTTATTTAAATAACACCTGTTATTGGAAACCCCTTTAGTTCTTATAAATTTCGTACAAAGTTTTGAATTAATTGGTTTTGTTGCTAGTTAAAATAAACCTTTACACAAAATTAATGAAAATTAAAAAAATAAAAGAATAATAGTCAAAATTGGTAAAAAATTAAGTGGTACTAGAGTTTTTTCGTGTCGCTCGATTACTGGGAAAAAACGTCAAAACTACAGAACAAGATGTTATTTTTAACTGATATCCAACTCTTCTTATATGCCATGTAAAAGATGTGTGGCAGTATTTCTGTAGATAAAAACTTTTCCTTACTTATACTTAGGCAAACATAGTAAACAGAAAACTATAAAGCCGTTGTTCTCGAATATGTTAGCCTTTTAGCTATGAAGTTGTTTCAGCATTCGAGCTATGTGACTAAATAGTCATTGAAACCGCTTTTCTACATTTTTGAAAACTACTCAGCTAAATAAATTGAAATTGAGTTAGGCCATAAAAAATCCTGATAATACGAAAAGCTTTAGACGGCTTATATACGGGTTATAGTTAGTATTAATTGAACTTCCACTACCTTTTTGGTGCTACCTTACATATGAATTTAACTATAACTAGAAATATTGTGATATTAAAAAAAATTGCATTAACATTGAATTAGGCCCCTAAAAATGGCATTCAATTGAGCTGTGTTATTTATGTAATCATCTTCAAGGTTATAGCACCGTGAAAGTAGTCAATGCAGCTTCTTGTATCACTCCTACGGTTTACTGGGTGGCAGTGTCATCTCCCTCCGGGTACTAAATATTATGTTTATGTAGTAGAGACCAAAGTTTGACGTAAGTATATCTTCAGCAGATCTGGTTTCTACTTGCACAAGTAAACCCGGTTTTCCTATCATTGGACGAGCCTGCTTCTCCAGTGTTGATATCTGGTTGAGTAGTATCCTAAGATGACAAGGATAACATGGTTTCTTCAACGTTTTGCCGACTTAAATCTTCAGATCTGGTGTCTGCTCTAACTGCCTCAGTTTCGGCGGGCAAAGATTTTTCTTCCACGTGTTGCTCAGTTGAATCTTCAGAGCTGGTGTGAACTTTATAGTTGAGGTTTCAGCCTCCGCGGGTAAAGTTTGTCCTTCAACGGGTTGCCCACTTGAATATTCGAAGCTGCTGTAAACTTTAGTTGTTGCTTCATTCCCAGCTGGTAAAGGTCGGACGAGTCACCCACTTCGCTCTTAAGAGCTGGTGCCTGCTTTCCCTGGTAGAGGCTGTTCTTCATCTTCTGCCCACTTTGATCTTCAAAGCTGGTTTCTGCTATGGCTACAGTCTCTGTCGCTAAAGTTTGAGACCCAACGGGCTACTGATTAAGATCTCCAGAGATAATGTCTGATTTAACAGTGGTTTGTGTATCCGCGGGTAAAACTTGTTCTTCAATGAGTTGATGTTCGTGTAAAGAGCTGGGGCTTACTTGGACCGAAATCTCATCCTTCACCTGTAATTGTGGTTCTTCTGCAATTTGGCAAGCTTGTGAATTATAGATTGTTGTACTCACAACTGAATCTTTAGACTGTATGGATTCCATTTCCACCAGAAACTAGCGCCCGATAAAGGTGGGCTCAGATTGGATAATATTTTCAGCTTGTGCTCTCATGACTTCGATTGTGGGTTCACTAGTTCCTTTCATGCTTTAAAAATTCACTTGCTTTTGATTTTCAGTTACTGACACAAACTATTAAAAAATTAACTCATAAATGTCAAGTTCGCACAATCCACACATGCTGCGATTTTTTGACGTCATAACGTCTTATAATTCGATTTAACAGGCTGCACGCACGAAAAAATGTGTCGTTACCTTGCTCATTAGTGTTGCCTTGCCCATTGCCGTTACCTTGCTCATGTGTCGTTACCTTGCTCATTGCCGTTACCTTGAATGAACTGCAAGCGAAAGCGCGGAACGAACGACAAAGCAAACAAAGCAAACGAACGGCAACGTTCGACATCTTGCTCTCTCCTACTTAAGTGAGCGTATATGTGTATGTATATGCGCATATGTACATATATAATATAAATTCACGTATTTGTACTTGCATATGCCTTCTTATTGATTATTATTAATTTACTTGAAGAATTTAAAATAAAACCAAGTTTTTTAATAATACCTGTTGTTTTAATGTTATTATTATTTTTCGACATGATAACGTCTTATAATTCTATGTAGCCGGCTGCACGCACCAAAAAATGCGTCGTTATCTTGCTCATGCGTCGTTACCTTGCTTGAACAGCATGTTATGTTATGTTATGTTATGTTATGTTATGTTATGTTATGTTATGTTATGCTATGTTATGTTATGTTATGTTATGTTATGTTATGTTATGTTATTTTATGTTATGTTATTTTATGTTATGTTATGTTATGTTATGTTATGTTATGTTATGTTATGTTATGTTATGTTATGTTATGTTATGTTATGTTATGTTATGTTATGTTATGTTATGTTATGTTATGTTATGTTATGTTATGTTATGTTATGTTATGTTATGTTATGTTATGTTATGTTATGTTATGTTATGTTATGTTATGTTATGTTATGTTATGTTATGTTATGTTATGTTATGTTATGTTATGTTATGTTATGTTATGTTATGTTATGTTATGTTATGTTATGTTATGTTATGTTATGTTATGTTATGTTATGTTATGTTATGTTATGTTATGTTATGTTATGTTATGTTATGTTATGTTATGTTATGTTATGTTATGTTATGTTATGTTATGTTATGTTATGTTATGTTATGTTATGTTATGTTATGTTATGTTGTGTTATGTTATTTTAAAGTATATTATGTTACGTTAATGTTAACTCATTCTCTATATCCATACAAAATATCTATCAAACAAATAAAATTAAAATTTTCTTTTGAAAAATGCAACCATTCAATCAGTATTTTCTTATGACGTTATCACGTTAAACTATCGTCAGTAAACCGACTTTACAGACAACCTCTTTTTTCATATTTTTAGAATAGTTATTAACATGAATGAGAAATGAATAACAATACGCGCTTTTTTATATGAATGTGTGATGAAGATTTGTAGCAGCTAAAATTGAAGATTTATATGCCAATATATGTGCTCTGAATTATTAAAAGCTATGAATGAGAATGAGGTTGTTTTATGTTACGAAGTTATTTACTTAGCAATTCCATTGTTTCTCTGATAAGCCCACTGGCGTATGCTTGAGATGTGGATTAATTGGTTTTTTGTATTCTCTTATTTCACATCTTCAAATGATTTATTCGTAGTGGTAAATTTTTTTGTAGTTATGCCATTCTATGTAGTTATGTCATTCCGCCAAGTAATTAGTAAAAAATAAACTCATAAATTTGCAGTCAGCGCGGTGGCTTTTACATACACACTCTCCATATTTCCCTTAGATTAATATGAATGAGAAATATTTTAGAATAATATACAAAATTACATAAATACTATAATCACATAAATCCTTAATTACATAAATACTTCTACTGTCACTTTTTGCTACAATTTTTACGCTGAGGCACAAATAGTTGTAATTGGGTTAGGTCAACTTGATTTAGACTATAAAGACTAGCTAAGAAAAACTTCACTTCGGACTGAGCCACTTCAGCAAATAAATAATTTAAAAGCCTTCGTAATGAGTTTTCCAGCGTGAATTCCAAGGAAAATTTCCTTGCTCTTGCAAATTGTATGATCTAATTTCCTTCCGTTTGTTATTGTTACTGCTAAAACAAGCCATCTTTTTAATGAGTTAGTGCGTTGGAAGTTACATCCCTAGCGGACTTCTAGTGAGAGGTTGGTGACATTCCGTTCAGAGGGAGCAAAGTTATTGCGTCTAAAGTGTCGGTATGTTTGTGTCATCGGTACAAAAATGAGTTTCGAACAAAGAGCTAATATCAGATTTTCTTTTAAAATCGCTAAAAAGTTTACCGAAACATTTGAAGTGATGAAAAAAGTTTATGGCGATGATTGTCTATCTCGTGACAGAGTTCACGAGTGGATTACACGTTTCAGAGATGGTTGTGAGGCCATAAATGACAATGAACATACGGGCCGCCGAAAATCAGTAATCACCAAAAACTCCATTAAATTTGTTCGAAAATTTATCAAAAATGAACCGAAATCTTCGTTGAAATTCAAGGAATTGGAGTTGAATATCTCCAAAACAACGATTTATCGCATTTTAACTGATCATTTGGGCTTACGAGAGGTCCGTTCGCGCTTCATTCTGCACAAGTTAACTGAGCACCAAAAATTGCTCAGAATTCAACATTCGAAAGACCTCATTAAAGAGGCGAGAAAAGACGATAACTTCCTTTACAACATTGTCACTGCTGAAGAAATGTAATGGTTCCAACATGAAACTGAAACTAAGCGTCAAAGTGCCGAATGGAAGGCCCCAGTCGAGCCACTACGCATAAAAACGCGATTTGAGAAGTCAAAAATCATGTCGATGCTCATCTGTTTTTACGATTCCAAGGGAATTATCCACAAGGAGTTCATGCCAACGGGCCAAACCATCAATACAATTTTCTTTCTTGGCGTTTTGAAGCGTTTGTTGCTTCGCATTCGTCAAATTCGTCCTGAAACCGCGAAGGAGGAGCCTAGCGCTTATTGCATGATAATGCACCATTTCATCCATCCACTCTTGTGACTGATTTTTTGCTAGAAATCGCATTTTAACCATGAATCACTCACCGTATTCGCCTGATATGACTCCCTGGGACTTGTACCTATTCGAAAAACTGCATTTGGCCATGAAAGGAAAATATTTTGCGTCCGTAGAGGCCATTCCAAAGGCTTGTACCGACATCCTGAAGGACATTCCTGTCAATGACCTGAAACACTCTTTCGAAAAACTTTAGAATCGAGCCAAACAGTGAATCGAGGCCATAGGAGACTATTTTGAATAAATAAACTCGAAGTTATCCGAGTAAAGCTCTTGTACTTTCTATTTTAGCTCAGTCTTGTTTATTTTGGAATTCAACTTGTATCTACATAATTGGCGATTACACCCTTTTTAAGTCTTTGGCCGAGCTCTTCCTCCTATTTGTGACGTACGTCTTGATTTTGTTTCACAAATGGAGGGACCTACAGTTTCAATCCGACTCCGAAGCTTTTACATAGCAGAAATACACTCGGCGGTTTGCCATTGCTTACCGAGTAACGACCTTCTTCTTCTTCTTAATTGGCGCTATAACCGCTTACGCGATTTTGGCCGAAATCCTTATTTCGTTTTCAGTGGTCGTCATCAGTATAGGGAGGTCTCATCCGAGGCTTTTTTAATCTTTTCATTTGAGAGGATTTTTAAGTGGCGGGTCCCAAACCCAGCGCACAACCAGCTATCCTGGAATTCTTCGACTTCTCACGGTAGCTCACTCCCGAACGGGTGTTCAGAAGCTACCCAGAGAATACGTGGGCTAATCCCGGACATTGTGAGCTGCTTGAACAATATGCAGAACAATCGTCCTGGCCACTCCCAAGTGAATGGCGATCAGTAACTTTTCCCACTTACGTGGACTTCTACATATGGAACCATCCTCCGAGTGCCGACCGCTATTCGAAAAAACTTTTTCTTCATTTTGGTTTCACGATTTCGGTGTTTCGAACCTACATCTTCCGAATGGTAGTCACGCTCTCACCTATTCGTCTATGGCGGCCGCAAGTGGAGAGTTTACCAAGGGCGCTACTTTGGACAAAACAGACAATTGAGTAGTAAAGCCCTCTCTCGGCGTCCTATTAAATGGCGCAGAGGCTTAAACTATGACAAGATATGATGAAGCGGCCCTTGAAGTGTTCAAGAGAAAGAGCCTATGGAAGATTTTAGTGTACTCAACTTGCGTTGGTTAGGAAGAGGAAGAAATGACTGGTGCGCAAAAAGCACGCAATTCAATAAGAAGAAATAGGCAAGTTCTTGATATTCTATGATATTTAAGAAAATAACAAAAGCTTTAAACATGAAGAAGAAAATCAAAATATGTTTTGGTCTGATTCTGTCTCACTTGGGTTGATTGCAAAACGCTCGCCTCAGGATTATGCATTCGAAACTAAGACTAAGTTGTAGCTAAAACTCAGTAAAGAAGCTGATACCCGGTAAAGAAGCTGAAATCCACTAAAGAAAAAGAGGTTGTCTGTAAAGTCGGCTTACTGACGATAGTTTAACGTGATAACGTCATAAGAAAATACTGATTGAATGGTTGCATATTTCAAAAGAAAATTTTAATTTTATTTGTTTGATAGATATTTTGTATGGATATAGAGAATGAGTTAACATTAACATAATATACTTAAACATAACATAACATAACACAACATAACATAACATAACATAACATAACATAACATAACATAACATAACATAACATAACATAACATAACATAACATAACATAACATAACATAACATAACATAACATAACATAACATAACATAACATAACATAACATAACATAACATAACATAACATAACATAACATAACATAACATAACATAACATAACATAACATAACATAACATAACATAACATAACATAACATAACATAACATAACATAACATAACATAACATAACATAACATAACATAACATAACATAACAAGAACGCTGTACCCGTTGCCAGTGCTCCGAATTACAACCAAACTTTACGAAACCCATTTTCAATACTTATTTAACAATGTGCGTAATTTTGGGTTTAATTCGGTGCAAAGACACGGTGGGTCCACGTTTTGGCATATCTTTCGAGACCCTAGTCATCAATAGGTATGAAAATTACCCCGTATTAAAGCACTTATCAACAGCTTTCATTTGATACCCATATTGTACATACACAACCAAAGGTTACCCGGGTCCACGTTTTGACCTATATCTCGAGACCCCAGTCACGGAGCGGCATGAAAAATACTCTGTACTGAAGCATTTACCAACAGCTTCAATTTGATATCCATATTGTAGAAACACATTCTAGTCTCTATCTCGAGACCCTAGTCACGGAGCGGCATGAAAAATACTCTGGACTAAAGCATTCACCAACAGCTTCCATTTAATACCTATATTGTACATACACATCCGAAGGTTACCCGGGTCCACGTTTTGACCTATATCTCAAGCCCTATTTCCAAAATAAAATATAATCCATGTTACTCGTGGATGATGTAGCTTTCGAATGGTGAAAGAATTTTTAAAATCGGTCCAGTAGTTTGGAGCCTATTCATTACAAACAAACAAAGTTTTCCTCTTTATAATATTAGTATAGACAATATATCTTATAAGGTATATGGTAAATATTACCATACATTTTTTCCTTCATATATAATAAAAAAGAGGTTGTCTGTAAAGTCGGTTTACTGACGATAGTTTAACGTGATAACGTCATAAGAAAATACTGATTGAGTGGTTGCATTTTATTTATTTGTTTGATTTAATTTTATTTGTTTGATAGATATTTTGTATGGATATAGAGAATGAGTTAACATTAACATAACATAATATAACATAACACAACACAACACAACACAACACAACACAACACAACACAACACAACACAACACAACACAACACAACACAACACAACACAACACAACACAACACAACACAACACAACACAACACAACACAACACAACACAACACAACACAACACAACACAACACAACACAACACAACACAACACAACATAACATAACATAACATAACATAACATAACATAACATAACATAACATAACATAACATAACTTATAACATAACATAACATAACATAACATAACATAACATAACATAACATAACATAACATAACATAACATAACATAACATAACATAACATAACATAACATAACATAACATAACATAACATAACATAACATAACAAAACATAACATAACATAACATAACATAACATAACATAACATAACATATCATAAAGCATTCACCAACAGCTTTCATTTGATACCCATATTGTACATACACATCCGAAGGTTACCCGGGTCAACGTTTTGACCTATATCTCGAGACCCTATCTACCAATAGGTATTCAAACTATACGGAAATCATCTTCAATACCTACTTAACAATGTGTGTAAGTTTGGTTTAATTCGGTTCAAAGACACGGCGGGTCCACGTTTTGGCATACATTTCGAAACCCTAGTCATCAATAGGTATGAAAATTACCCCCTATTAAAGCACTTATCAACAGCTTTCATTTGATATCCGTATTGTACAAACACATTCTAGGGTCCACGTTTTGGTCTTTATCTCGAGACCCTAGTCACGGAACGGATGGAAATACTCTGAACTAAAGCATTCACCAACAGCTTCCATTTGATACCCATATTGTACATACACATCCGAAGGTTACCCGGGTCAACGTTTTGACCTATATCTCGAGACCCTATCTACCAATAGGTATTCAAACTATACGGAAATCATCTTCAATACCTACTTAACAATGTGTGTAAGTTTGGTTTAATTCGGTTCAAAGACACGGCGGGTCCACGTTTTGGCATATATTTCGAGACCCTAGTCATCAATAGGTATGAAAATTACCCCGTATTAAAACACTTATCAACAGCTTTCATTTGCTATCCATATTGTACAAATACATTCCAGGGTCCACGTTTTGGTCTCTATCTCGAGACCCTAGTCACGGAACGGATGGAAATACTCTGAACTAAAGCATTCACCAACAGCTTCCATTTGATACCCATATCGTACATACACATCCGAAGGTTTCCCGGGTCCACGTTTTGACCTATATCTCGAGACCATATCTACCAATAGGTACCCAAACTATACGGAAACCATCTTCAATACCTCCTTAACAATGTGTGGAAGTTTGGTTTGATTCGGTTCAAAGACACGGCGGGTCCACGTTTTGGCATATATTTCCAGACCCTAGTCATCAATAGGTATGAAAATTACCCCGTATTAAAGCACTTATCAACAGCTTTCATTTGATACCCATATTGTACATACTCATCCGAAGGTTACCCGGGTCCACGTTTTGACCTATATCTCGAGCCCTATTTCCAAAATAAAATATAATCCATGTTACTCGTGATGTAGCTTTCGAATGGTGAAAGAATTTTTAAAATCGGTCCAGTAGTTTTTGAGCCTATTCATTACAACCAAACAAACAAAGTTTTCCTCTTTATAATATTAGTATAGATATGGTAAATATTACCATACATTTTTTCCTTCATATATAATAAAAAAATAATAATAATAACATTAAAACAACAGGTATTATTAACAAACTTGGTTTTATTTTAAATTCTTCAAGTAAATCAAATTAATAATAATCAATAAGAAGGCATATGCCAATACAAATACGTGAATTTATATATGTACATATGCGCATATACATACATATATACGCTCACTTAAGTAGGAGAGAGCAAGATGTCGAACGTTGCCGTTCGTTTGCTTTGTCGTTCCTTCCGCGCTTTCGCTTGCAGTTCATTCAATGCAATGAGCAAGGTAACTACATATGAGCAAGGTAACACTAAAGAGCAAGGTAACACTAATGAGCAAGGTAACTTCATATGAGCAAGGTAACACTAAAGAGCAAGGTAACACTAATGAGCAAGGTAACGACACATTTTTTCGTGCGTGCAGCCTGTTAAATCGAATTATAAGTCGTTATCACGTCAAAAAACTCAGTAAAGAAGCTGAAACTCGGTAAAGAAGCAAAACTTATTAGCTTAAGCAAAGCTCTTGCACTTCAACTCGGAACTCAAACATATTTTTATGCCCAAACCCTCTCATAATGGAATCCGTTCATCAAATCTAGGTAATAAAGACGATATTGTCCTCATTACTCCCCCTTTTTCTTAATTATCAAATGAGTATAGCTCAGCTCAGCTGCTGGTTGATTTAAATTTAAAGCGAATCCATCCAACACTTCCACTTTTGTTTAAATTTGTTTCCCTCTTCAAATTCGCTCACCATCAAACTAATATTTATTTATCTGTTTACATTCGCTTATTTCCATTATCCACTTAATCTTACACCCATGCACTGCACTCGTTCACCTTTGTCCTCGCGCTTCCTTTTAACGCTATTTTCACTTAGCAGTATTATCAGGGATCAGCGATTGCCCGCAGCTGGACGTCGTTGATTATTTTTGGTGTTTCGTGTACTTTGTTTACGCGAGCATAAAATCTTTTCTAGCCAGCAGACTGCACAATTTACTCACAAACTAAGCTGACTTCTCCTATTCCAAACCAACACAAATTTTCACTATGATTTTGTGCTTTCGTTATTCTTTTCATGGCACATTTAGGGCCTTTAGAGTTGGCAGTTGTCGGTTTGTGTGTGTGTTGGTCGATTTAGTTCAGGTGCCTTATGGTATCATTCTTAGCTGTTTTCCCTTTCTACGTTTATTTTAACTTCTTATTCCGGCTTCCTTTTTGCTTTTGCTTTGGCTTTGCGACTGAGCTTCTCATTCAAATGATATCGCGCAGAAATATTTTCTTTTAATATTTTTGTAAAGCTACTCTTCATATAACTTAAGAACTTGAGGGCTTCTCCATCGGCTTTTGTCTGCTTTACTTTGCTTTGATTGCGCTGACTGCTTAAGGAAGCATTTCAAGTTTGCTATTCTGTTGTTTTTAAAAGTTTTACTACAAAATATTTCCATTCACTAGTTCGAGTTTTAATTAAGATGTTTCGCCAGGCTTGTGAGCCTTTTGCTTGCAGAGAATATAAAATCAAAATTTGAGACATTTAATTTATTTTGAAGGAAATCAGATATACGAGGTGTGTTCAAAAAGTTTCGCGCACTTTGTGTTTTTTTTTTCAAAAATTATTTATTTATTCATTAATATCTATTTTGTCCTCTTCAAAGTAATCCCCACGAGATATTATGCACTTGTGCCAACGTTTTTTCCAATCTCCGAGGCACTTTAAAAAATCATTTTTTTTATCCGGTTCAGCTCCTCGATTGACGAGAAAAAGACGGCATCGAAGTCTTCGTCTGTTGTTGAAGTGCTCGGACGTCCGGCACGCTTTTCATCGTTCACATCTTCTCGGCCTTCTGAGAACATTTTGTGCCACCGATAAACGTTGCTTTGGTCCAAAGTAGCTTCTCCGTATGACACAGTCAACATTCGGAATGCATCCGCGCACTTAATTTTGCTTTTCACACAAAATTTGGTACAGGTTCTTTGATCCATCTTTTTGAATAGGTAAAAATCGAAGACGAGCCGAAACACGTGCAAGCAAAGCAGCTGTCAACAATTAACTGAACATTAAAAATGGTCGAACTCGTCGGCATGAGTGAGAGACATGAGTACCAACATATCGCCACAAAAAAATTGAAATTCAAATATACGTAACCTCCGAAAACTCAAAATTCGCGATACTTTTTGAACACACCTCGTACAAGGCAAGCCTTTTTTGCGGTCAAATAGAAAGAATACCAGTTGAAAGAAATGCTTTCGGAGAATTTGTAAGTACAAAGGGCGAATAATTTTTCAAAATGCGTTTTCAAACTGGCTGTGAAACCACAAATTTATATGAAACAAATTAACAAATAGTGGGCATCCAGAGAAAGTTTTATGAGCAGCATTGAAAAGAAAAATGCAAAAATAATACTTTTTTTCAATATGAAAAATCTACACTGAATGGAGACTCTACAGCCCTATGAAATGTAGTTAGCCCTAGTATCATAAATTCTAAATAGAAAATCCTCGCTGGTTTCCGAATATATTTCGTTGTTGTTGTTGTTGTGGCAGTCCACTAGGCCCTGCCAGCGTGGTGTAGTTAGATTAGTAGATTGCGATCGTCTAACTCACCCAACGGTAGGCCCAGGAAACGTATTGTTTCAACAGTTTGGGTCCAGAGGCAGAGAGGGTTAAGAGAGTGTCCTCCCATGTGAATAGGTGGTTAGTATCGTGCAGTGTGTCTTCACATGACGGACATACATTGATCATGTCGGAGTCGATTCTGCATAAGTAAGATTTTAACCTTCTGCAAAATCCAAAGTTATGCGGGTCTCACGAGCCAACTGAAGCTCTTCCTCTGCAATAGGTGATGGTCGACTTCGGATAATGCCATTTGGGGTGAGCTTAGGAAGGAAGTTGGGAGCTTAGGAAGGTGTTGAGAGTCTCCTGATAAATATCTTTTGATGTCTGTCTATATAATTTCTTGTCCAGAAGTTGCAGTTCTCTTTTGTCCTGGATGTCGTCGGTGTAGTTAAAGAGATTTCTCTTGACTCGCCTGGGAGCTCTACCAAATATTTGCAGGGGTGATTCCTACGGTAACATCTAAGCAGAAATTGTTTGGTGAGCATTTCACTGCGCATGCTTGAATGGAAGCCTCGTTTTGAATGTGTTTCAGGGGCATCATTATTAGGCGGCATTCCGTGTCTGTCTTGATAGCAGTATTTTGACAAGTCTTTGTCCACTGCTTTGTCCACTGCGAATCACTAGTACTCGGCGAGATAAACTTTTATTTGGAACACAAGTCATAGATGACATTACCGGACGCCACTATCGAACAATCAAGCCACTTGCAAACCAGTGTCAGTTGGACACATCAAGTGAAGCCAAGTCCTTCTCGACCTGATCTTTCCCATGATTCCTAGGTGAAACATAGGTACTCAACAAACAGATTAAAATTTAATTTATTTTAAGGCC
Organism: Anastrepha fraterculus; assembly: GCA_037575425.1. Lineage (NCBI taxonomy): Eukaryota > Metazoa > Arthropoda > Insecta > Diptera > Tephritidae > Anastrepha > Anastrepha fraterculus. Next base: position 89,424 of record JAYXIM010050738.1, read on the forward strand.
CGAAATTTTATTTGCCTGCTTTCTACGATTATGCATCCACCCGTCGCCTGCAGGTGTTGACTGGTCTGCCTTGTCGGCGCCTCCCTTGTGGATTACAGGTATTTGATTAGTACTAGCCCATACGTCAGTGTTAGTTACGGTTTTAGGCCAGAATATCCACAAAATTTTGTGGAGGCAGCGATTAAAAAAGGCTTGCAACGTTTGAAAGTGGCACGCGTTCAGGTTCAACGTCTAATAAACATATAGGACCACCGATTTTATGTTGGTGTTGAAAACCCGCAACTTTGTACGCCTGAATATGTGAGCCGGTCTCCTGATTTTATCCAGCATACCAAAGACAAAATGTTTGTCTATAGCTTATTTTTCAATTTTGGAGCTTCATTGGTTGAATCAGTCGGTTGATGGTGGGCTTCCGTCTTTCGTACTACACAATCGTTAGGATCTTGTATGCGAAGTTTAGAATATTATCTCTCCGATAGTTGGAGCAAAATTAATCACCCTATTGGAAGATTTATACTATTTTTAAATACCATTCTGGCTCAGTCGTATTTGACTCTTGTGAACTCGGAAAATTTTTATGCTGTATGCGGATAAGCAGTAGAGCGCGGTCCAAAGAAAGATGTATATCACTCAAAATCATTTGTTTTTTTTTGATTTAGTAAAAAGGTTATTCAAAAACAAAATTAGAAAAATAATTAATTAATTTTGTGCCACCTATTATGTTTGCCTAAGCTAAGCCAAACTAAATTCTATTTGGCAAGCTGATGCATGCACCTTACCAGCTCATGGCCACCATATTTGAATGGTTCATATTTATCAAGTAATATCATTTTTTCTGATTTTGTTATTGTGGCCAGGTTTGAAATGAAATGAAGTAATAAATTAAAGCAATCAAACAATCAGATGCATCCACTCTGGGAGGAAAGTACTTCGCAAGATTTTTGGCCTTGCTCGAGCTGTATGAGCTTTACGGAGATATCCGCATAGTCAAACGAGTCACCCTGCAGCGACTAAGATGGCTAAGTCATGTCGTTCGTATGGAAGAAACAGCTCCGGCGAAGAAGGTGTTTGAAATAGTAATTGGCGAAAGGACACCCTCATGTCCGGTGGAAGGGCCAAATTGAAAATGACCTGGCTTTTCTTTGCTTAAGAAACTGGAAAAGGTGAGCAGAAAACAGAGGCACCTGGCGAGACATTTTTCGGCAGCATATAACTCGGTAACGAGCTGTAACGGTCAATTAAGTAAATAATAAATTAAAATGAAATTAAAATTTGCTAATTATTAATAAATGAGAAAATTTACTTAGTATAATTTGGTTGGTAGGTTTAAGGGTGACCCCGCATCGGAGTGCCACATAGACCGCAAGTTGGGTCCGTTGTGTTGCCCTAGAGCTCATTATATTATATAATTTCCCCACCTAACCGAGATTTTTACTATAGATTTTGGTCCAAGATATGAATCCGTTTCGAGAATTTAATGAGAGATTCAATTTTTAGAGTACTGAAAAATTGTCAATTGTTGGAGAGCCTAGAAGAGCGAGTCGGTTTCTGGCTAGGCCGGGACAACTGCACAACAAATGCCTGCTCGATACTTCCTCATCTTCGTCCTCGCATTATCTGCACAGGTCGTTTTGAGGAACCCCGAGCCGACGTGTTTGTCTGGTCGTAACGCAAGTAGTTTCCACTCGCCACCTCCGATCAGCAATGCTGTGAAATTCTCGATCAATGATCATTTTACATGTTGAGAGCGGAATGTGGATTGTGGGTAAGTTACTAACATTTGATTGCGCAGCTCCAGCTCTTGCGAGCTTATCAGCTTTGCACTTACCTTCGAATCCACTGTGACCCGGTATCCAGATAACTTGGACAGAATTCTGAACACTTATCTCGTTAAGAGATAAGAGACAGGATCGAACCACATCTGAGTGGGTATAAGAGGAGCTGAGTGCTCGAACGACCGCTTGACTGTCAGTGAAAAAGCGGATATCCTCTAGTGATATTCTCTTTTCTAAGAGAGTTTTCGCAGCACAACAGATAGCGCATACTTCCGCTTGGAATACACTACAGCAGTCGGGTAATCTAAATGATGGATTGATGTGAGGGGAATTGGAAAAGATTCCAAATCCCACTTTACCGTCTTGTTTTGAACCATCTGTATATATAATCAGAGGGCCATCGATTTCGGTTAGATTTGTCTTCCATTCTTCCCTGGTTGGGAGTGAACAGGAGAATAGCAAGGGTGGTGATGGAAGACTTACATGCTAGTCTATGTCAGAAGAGATAACAGTGTTCCTGTTAAGTATGGCCGAATGGCCAAGATACTTTTTCCATTTCGATATGGCATTCATGCGTGTCGCTGCTTTCGCTGCAATCGCTTTGTCAGCCAGATCGATAGGGAGCAAGTGAAGCAACGTTTTTAAAGCCTTAGTAGGTGTTGTACTTAAGCATCCTTTTATCAGGAGGCAGGCTGTTCTTTGGACTCGATCAATTGTGGCTACTCTACACCGTTTTTCGAGTGCTGTCCACCAAACAACCACACCGTAGAAGAGTATCGGTTTGATCTTCTTCTTCTTAATTGGCGCTATAACCGCTTACGCGATTTTGGCCGAGTTTAGCAAAGCGCGCCAGTCGTTTCTTTTTCGTGCTAACCGGCGCCAGTTGGACACACCAAGTGAAGCCAAGTCCTTCTCCACCTGATCTTTCCAACGCAGAGGAGGCCGCCCTCTTCCTCTGCTACCACCAGCTGGTACCGCATCGAATACTTTCAAAGCCGGAGCGTTTGTATCCATTCGGACGACATGACCCAGCCAACGTAGCCGCTGGATCTTTATTCGCTGCGCTATGTCTATGTCGTCGTAAAGCTCATACAGCTCATCGTTCCATCGTCTGCGATATTCGCCGTTGCCAACGTGCAAAGGTCTAAAAATCTTACGCAGAATCTTTCTCTCGAACACTCCAAGCGTCGCTTCATCGGATGTTGTCATCGTCCAAGCTTCTGCGCCATACGTTAGGACGGGCATGATGAGAGTCTTGTAGAGTGTTAGTTTTGTTCGTCGAGAGAGGACTTTACTGCTCAATTGCCTACTTAGTCCAAAGTAGCACTTGTTGACAAGAGAGATTCTACGTTGGATTTCAAGGCTGACATTATTATCGGTGTTAATGCTGGTTCCTAAATAGACGAAGTCTTTTACAACCTCGAAATTATAACTGTCTACAGTGACGTGGGTGCCGATACGCGAGTGCGCCGACTGTTTGTTTGAAGACAGGAGGTACTTCGTTTTGTCCTCGTTCACCACCAAACCCATTCGCTTTGCCTCTTTATCCAGTTTGGAGAAGGCAGAACTAACAGCGCGGTTGTTAAGGCCGATGATATCGATATCATCGGCATACGCCAACAATTGTACGCTCTTATAAAATATTCTGCCTGAGCGATTAAGTTCTGCGGCTCGTACGATGCTCTCCAACATCAGGTTAAAGAAGTCACACGACAGCGAGTCACCCTGTCTGAAACCTCGTTTGGTATCAAACGGCTCGGAGAGGTCCTTCCCAATTCTGACGGCGCTGCTGGTGTTGAGTAACGTCATCTTACATAGCCGTATTAGTTTTGCGGGGATACCAAATTCAGACATCGCGGCATACAGGTAACTCCTTTCCGTACTGTCGAATGCAGCTTTGAAGTCGACGAAAAGATGGTGTGTGTCGATTCTCCTTTCATGGGTCTTTTCCAAGATTTGGCGTATTGTGAATATTTGGTCGATGGTAGACTTTCCAGGTCTGAAGCCACACTGATAAGGTCCAATCAGTTGGTTGACGGTGGGCTTCAGCCTTTCACACCATACGCTCGCTAGAACCTTATAGGCGATATTTAGAAGACTAATCCCGCGGTAATTGGCACAAATTGCAGGATCGCCCTTCGTATGGATTGGGCAGAGCACACTTAAATTCCAATCGGCAGGCATGCTTTCATCCGACCATATTTTGCATAGGAGCTGATGCATGCACCTTACCAGCTCCTCGCCGCCATGTTTGAATAGCTCAGCCGGCAGTCCGTCGGCGCCCGCGGCTTTGTTGTTCTTTAGCCGCATTATCGCTATTCTCACCTCGTCATGATCGGGTAGCGGGACGACAATTCCGTCGTCAACGATTGGGGTATCGGGATCTTCACTTTCTCGGTGACATGCGCAGCTGACACTGTTTAATAGGTTCGAGAAGTGTTCCCTCCATAATTTAAGATTGCTCTGTACGTCAGTCACCAGTTCGCCGTCTTTGTTCTTACAGGAAAACGCCCCGGTCTTGAAACCTTTCTGGTAGAATTTTCGGGCGTTGTTCCTGTTGGCCAGCATCTCAAGCTCTTCGCACTCACGTATTTCGGCCTCTCGTTTCTTCTTTCGGATAATACGTCTCTCTTCCTTTTTCAGCTCTCTGTAGCGATCCCACATGGCTCGCGTGGCGCCCGATCGCAGCGTGGCTCTATAGGCGGCATCCTTTCTTTCTGCGGCAGCATGACATTCCTCGTCGTACCAGTTGTTTTTTCGGGCTCGCCGGAATCCGATTTCTTCTTCGGCGGCGGTACGTAGGGAACCAGGTGGCTTGGTGAATCTTCTTATGCTGGAATCTGGTGCTGCAGACTACCATGTTTCGGGCCCCGGCGAAGTCGATCAGCCTCTGTCCGTTACCGGATGGTTCGTTGTGCAGGCTGAATTTTCCGACTATTGGACCAAAAATTCCCTCCTTGCCCACCCTGGCGTTGAAGTCGCCAAGCACGATTTTTATGTCGTGGCGGGGGCAGCGCTCATAGGAACGTTCCAGGCGCTCATAGAAGGAATCTTTGGTCGCATCGTCCTTCTCTTCCATCGGGGCGTGGGCGCAAATTAGCGATATGTTGAAAAAACGGGCTTTGATGCGGATTGTTGCGAGACGCTCGTCCACCGGAGTGAACGACAGTACTTGGCGACGAAGTCTCTCTCCCACAACAAATCCGACACCGAATTTGCGCTCCTTTACATGGCAGCTGTAGTAGACGTCGCAAGGTCCTATGGTTTTCTTTCCTTGCCCCGTCCATCGCATCTCTTGGATGGCAGTGATGTCAGCCTTTACTCTCACGAGGACATCAACCAGCCGGGCAGAGGCACCTTCCCCATTAAGGGACCGGACATTCCAGGTGCATGCCCTCAAATCATAATCCTTAGTTCGTTTGCAGGGGTCGTCATCAATATAGGGAGGTCTCATCCGAGGCTTTTTAAAACTTTTCATTGGGGGCGATTTTTAAGTGGCGGGTCCCAAACCCAACGCACAACCAGCTATCCTGGAATGTTTCGCCTTCTCACTTTAGCTCACTCCCGAACGGGTATTCGGAAGCTACCCAGAGGATACGTGGGCTAATCCCGGCCGTTGTGAGCTGCTTGAACCATATGCAGAAGAATCGTCCTGGCCATTCCCAAGTGAATGGCGATCAGTAACTTTCCCCACTTGCGTGGACTTCTACACATGGAACCATCCTCCCATCGAGGTATATATCCAATAAATGAGGTATATATCCAATAAATGATCCGAGGTGAAAAACTCCAGGTTTTGCCTATAGCTTTCTTACAAGTATAAAGAGCTATGAAAGCTTTTTTACATCTGTTTTCAATGTTGAATTTCCAACTCAACTTCCTATCTAGAATAACTCCTAGACATTTAGCTGAATCTGATAGAAGTAATGATTCCCCTTTCAAAGTTATTGTTTGCAGTGGAGGAGAATGTTGTTTCCTATTGAAGAGAACAAGATCTGTCTTTGCTGGATTCGCATTTAGTCCGCATTCGGTGCATCATTTTGACAGAATATTGATTGAGCGTTGCATGAGCTCAGTGAGGGTATTCAGGTGTTTGCCTGACACGCAGAGAGCAATGTCATCTGCATAGGCTACAACCTTGCAGCCTGCTTTTTCGAGATTTCGAAGCAAAATGTTTACAGCGAGATTCCAGAGAAGGGGTGAAAGTGCTCCGCCTTGCGGAGTGCCTTTGACGGCATACATTCTCATGCGGCTTAACCCAAGCTCTGAAGTGATTATTCTATTTTAGAGCATTTGTTCGATCATCTTCCGGATGGAGTAATTAATACCCAATTTTGCAATTTCCGACAAAATAGCTTTGGGTTAAATATTATTAAAAACACCTTCTATGTCCATAAATGCGACAAGAGAGTACTCCTTATTGTGAAGGGAAGTTTCCACTGTTTGCACCAGTGAGTGAAGTGCCGTTTCAGACGATTTCCCTTTAGTGTAGGCGTGTTGTGCCTCAGAGATCAACTTAGTATCAAGTTGGGTTTTGTTTTGCTCATCTAAGACTTTTTCAAAAGCCTTTAAGCAAAAAGATGTTAGGCTAATGGGCCTGAAATGGCTTGGTTTGCAGTGTGAAGGTTTGCCCGTTTTCGGAATGAATCTGTATAATTTACTGCATTCGTTTTTAATGTCAAGAGTCCGGTCTTAAATTACGCAAGGCAAGTAAGAAAATAGTTCTTCCTTCCTTTCTTAATACTTCAATGCATAAATTTTGATTCCATCTATAAAAAAATAAAATAAAAAAATTTGAAAAGCAAAACTTTAATTTGTATAAGTATGAATATTTTCCACTTTATTGGTTACCGAAAAAAATTTAAACTCAAGAACAGACATCACATTTGTGTTGACCAGTGTTATTGTGCCAAATCTTAAGTCTCCACAAAATACTTATTTCACTTCCCGCAAAAACACATCTTATCTCTCACTCTACATGCCCTACAACTATTCTCTATTCCTTTCCTTTATCTCTCTCGCATACGCTCTCAAAGGCAAAACGCTCTTCCGCTCACTGGGTCACTCTCATTTGCGTTTGTTCGTAGCTTTAACATCTGTTTCCGTTTCTGTTGCCGCATACCAGAATATTTATACACATTTTTACACACACACATACATCTATATATCTATAAGTATGTATGCATATGTAAACAATGTACTCCAACTGCTAGCAGGCAGAAGTGAAGACTGCCGCCAGCATCAGCGTAGACTGCTGTAGGGTGGGCAAATGTATGCCACATGTCCTGCTTATTAAACTCTGCGCCAATCCCAAATGACCCACTACGGCGTAGCAATAAAAACGAAGGAAGGAGAGAAAGTCGTGAAGGCGAAACATGAAAAATATTATGAAATATGTTTTTATGCTCTGCACAAACTTGTATATATGTACATACATATAGTATATGTATGCTGACGTAGTAAGTACAGGGTGCGCGCGGTATTTGAGGACAGTTTGAGAACAACGCGAATTAACTTTTATTTTGAACGAAATTTAATGCAACTTCACAAACTTTTACACAACGTCAACTTATTTTATGTTTAAAAAATCTGGCTGGCGAGTTAGGCGACCATAATTTCGATGTTATGTCCATGACATCGTTTTGTGTGAAGTAGCAGAGTTTTGTTGAAAGATGTATTGGTTGTCACCGCGTAAACTATCAATCCAGGATTTCACAACTGTCTCTGGAACCTCAGCATATGCAGCAGAACTTACCCGAAATCCTTGATTGAAGAAGTGCGGCGACATGACATGTATTTTGGTGCTCACAACATTTGAAACCATAACAATGGCGAGAAACATCGAATCCGTGGCAACAGGAACCTCTGTAAGATTGGAAAAAAAGTTTGTCATTTCTGCGAATGGTCTTTTGAAGCTGGATGCTTGCGAGTTATACCAGTCTTATGCGGTATAACCTTGCTCGCTTGGGGCGGATCTTGCACGATACACTTTGTTAGGTTATCAAATAGCACATCATTTTTGGGACATTAGCTTAGGTCCTATGCTCCAATAAGAGAAACAGGAACTGATGATGATGAGTCAGAGGGAACTTAAAAGAGGAGATTAAAAATTATCGATCTGTAAGCATTTTATACCGAGGAGCTGTATGCCAATGTGTGCCAATTTGTGCAGTAGCCAAAATTGTGAGATCTCGAACTTCTTAACTGATGCTGCAGCACTTTTGTGCCACTGCATTGACTCCTACTTCAACACAAGATGATGAACACAAATTTCGTTCCAAGTAGAAATCCGTCTCATAAATTCATCACTGCTACCCAAACACAGATTTGAATATAAATGTCAACTTTATTGATGCTGTTGCTTTGGAAATTCTGCAAGCATTCCAGACACCCATTTTGCGTTGACCTTAGAAATGCGAAGATGACCAACCAGAATGTGCTAAATGATGGTGAATGAAGCTAATGCATCGATAAGTTATGAGGATCCTACTTCGATTCTTGCAAGGTAACAATTTAAGCTTAAAAAAACCAATTCCGTGGGAATTTTTTCCAAAAATAACAAAACAAATTTCAACAAAAAATTTTGAAAAAAAAAAATTCTTTCCCAAAAATTGTTTTCCAAGTATAATTTATCAAGTATTTATCCTAAGAAATTAAAAAAAAGTATTAAAAAGGAAAGGAAAATGGTTAGTGGACAGGTAAGACTTTTAATATAAATGGGTGGTTAAATTTCAAGGGCCGATGTTGAGCGTAAACCAAACCTAAACGTCAAGTTTTTCTCTACATTTGATTTGACATTTTCCAATCTCAGACTAACTCAATTCGAACCATGGAAAGATACACAATCGAGCAACGCGTTAAACTTATTCAGGCTTATTATGAAAATGGGCGTTCAAATCAAAATGCATATCGCGCACTTCGAGAAGAAAATCATCTTCATTGATGAGGCACATTTTCACCTCAGTGGACACGTAAATAAGCAGAATTGCCGCATTTGGGTGAATGATAATCCAAGAGTGATTGCCGAAAAACAATGCACCTACAAAGAGAGACTGGTTGGTGCGGTTTATGGGCCGGCGGCATCCGTATTTTTTCCAAAATGAGGCCGGTCAGGCGGTTAATGTGAATAGTGTTCGCTATCGTGAGATGATAACGAACTTTTTATGGCCCGAATTGGAGGATATGGATGTGGACAATATGTGGTTTCAACAAGACGGTGCCACTTGTCACACAGCTAACGAAACAATGGCTCGTTTGCGCCAAAAATTTGATGCCCGAATAATCTCACGTCGCGGCGATGTCAATTGGCCGCCAAGATAATGTGATTTGACACCGTTGGATTTCTTTCTTTGGGGGTTTTTGAAAGAAAAGGTGTACGCCGATAAACCAGCAACAATTCAAGAGCTAAAGGATGAGATAATTCGGCACATTAACGGCATAGAACCTCAATTATGCCTCAGCGTCATCGAAAATTTGGACTATCGGATGGAGGTGTGCCGCCAAGGCCGCGGCGGCCATTTGGCCGATATTTTGTTGCATTCGTAATTGAACTATATCAATATTATCATAATAAAGAAAAATTACAATAATTTCTTAAAAAAATGTATTTTATTCAAAATCAAAATCGGCCCTTAAAACTTAATTTTCCCAGAAAACTGCAAAATATATCTCGTTGAAAAATATTTGCCAAAGCTGCAAGCTCTACATTTCGCAGCCAGGATCAACGCGTTTTACGTTGTCATTCACTTTTTCTCCCTTTTTTATGCGAAATTGGCTTAACTTGTCTCCCCACTTAGGCGTTTAAAGCGACAGGCCACAGTCGACTTGCAGTTTTTTCCCCTGCATGCATTCGATTGATTTCCATATGCGCATGCAAAGATATGTGTGGTTGTGTGCGTTACTAAACAGGAAATTCTTCAAGATACGTAAACGAATAGAGTGGAAAGTTTGCGAGGCATTTGCATGGATGCAGAGTGAAGAAAGTAAACGATTTTTTTTTAAGCAAGGGATAACACACGCGTTAAAGGGGCATCACTGTGAGATTAGTGGTGTGACATTAGGAAAAAGCTTAGTTAAGGTGATTCACTCCACAATCAGTAAACTAGTAGAAGGATTTATTTTTGTGCACAGGTGACAAATTGTTACTTTGTGAAAGCGGTGGAATATGAGAAATTGATAAAAAAAATTTTCGAATGCACTTAGTGAGGCATTGATTAAGTTTTGGCTATTACTTCACTGCCTGCCTTCTGTATATGAAGCTGTATTATTTTGCTCAGTACTACAAATCAGCCGATATGCATTATAGGCGCCTTCGAGAGGCCGCTTTTCTGCTCGCGACCTACAAATTTGTGTATTTGCCCAGCGCTCGCTGAGTGGGTGCGAAGCCCATCAATCCAGGAGCAGACCGCAGATAGTCAATCGAATCCCAAATCTCTCCCTTCACGGGGAAATCACCCCACGTGTCCCTTTTCTCGGCAGCTCATCCTCCGCCCAGTTTCGGCCAAAGTCGCTGTGACCAGAAACACAGATGGGCCTTATGTCATAGAATTCGGATGCAGTCGAAAGTGAAGCTAGGCATTCCCTGAACAGTTCCGAATCCACCATCATTGACCCGAAGGCCTTAATTGCCGCTTGGCTATCAGAGTAAATATTTACTTTCTTTCTCGCCACATGTGAGTAGCCAATCAGCTGCTTCTTTGAATGCGACTACCTCTGCTTGGAAAACTCACTGCAGTGGTCTGCTAACCTGAATTTGAGTCTGATGGAGAGCTCCTCGCAGAATACTCCTTCGCCAACCTTTCTTTCCAACTTCGATCCATCCGTGAACAAGTTCACCAGAACTTAAGTAAAATAATTACACTACTTTAAATTTCAAGGTGAAATGGCTGAAGTGCCGGCTTGGCACTCCTAAATTAGCACTGAAGCGTCGTTTTGATGCCATTATGAGACCTCCAACAGACAGATATCTGCAGCCAGGCAGAGCTGTTGAAATAATATAAAAGATTGATGGGATTTAGGTTGGCGCACTGTCCCAGGCTGTCAAAGAAAGGAGCTCCCAGTGACCTTAATCGTCTAGCTGCCAAGCCCGGACATTTACAGAGAAAATGCTCAACAGTCTCCTTCTCTGAAAGGTCCCCACAGCTTCTGCAATGGGGGTTAAATGCTAAACCTAGCTTTTCCGTGTGTGTGCCAATCGTCCAGTGACTGGTAAACACAGCTACGAGTTTGGAAATTGAATGGCGAGGGCATGAAACAAACAAATTATAGAAAAGTTTTTTTCTATATCTAAAAAAATAGGTACTTTAAAAAAATTATCAATTTATGGGTATTTAGATACAATATAAGGAAAGTGACCTTCATCGTTATCTTGGCCTACCAAATGTGGCTGAAGTAACGAAGCAATTTGTCATAGCTCACCAACAACGCCTAAAAAATCATGTCAACGATGCAGCACCCAGCGTTCTTGGGTTGAATTCTTCTCAAAGATGTTTAGAAGGCCCAACGGTTGTAGACTTCATAGAGAGCGAGTAGGGATTGTGTTGTAAAATGATTCTTAAAACGGCTTAAATTATCAAATGATAATTTCTTATTAGTACCCTTTAATTTCAGAACGATTCTAAAGCAGGATTAAAAATGGTTAATACAAAAAAAACAATGAAAATAAAAATTTATAAGTGGCACTACGATATTTTTGTGGTTATTTCAATGACAAACTTTCCTACTCTGTAACGATTTTTATCAGATGCAGGGCAAGCCTAAATGCAATCATAACTCAACATAGGATTAGGATTAAAATATTTCATTTGTAGCCAATCGGAAGTTATGCTCTCAAGATACCCCAGATTGACAATTAGACATAGCAAACATTTCAATAAGCGAACAAAATGCATTGCCATGAAAGTAAAACAAAAACACTAAATTCGAAATCCCAATGGAATACAAAGTCAGAGCTGTAAATATGAGATAAAGTCAAACATGTAGATTGGATAATGTCATCATTTCCTATGACAAAAGTCATGCAGTCAACTGCACATTAACTCACCGCTGTGAGATTAAAAACGGAAGCAAATGAAAATTCATTTCCGCTGCAATTCGAAATGCTGTTTTCATAAGATTAGCAACTAGCACAGCTGCCATGTTGGATGCCTGCCGCTTAACGTAGTCATTGCAGTGGTATCATTACCGTACAGCAACAACAACAAGGCAGCAATGCAAATTACTAGCATGAATGAGCAAATATTGTATGTAAGTACGTGGAAAATGTGGCAGGCGGCACTAATCAGCCGGGCAATGACAAGCAGGCATTCCGCATACTAGACATAAGAGTTGTCAATGCACACCAATTGCAGTGGCAGATATTGAATACGTGTGGCCGAAGTGACTGCGTCAGCATGATTTTCATCTCGTACTCGTAGATTGCTTGGGCGTTCAATTTCGACCGGAAAGGCGTGGACATTTGCTCATTTCCTGCATGGGGACGAAATGGACGAGCGGATGTGCATTTGCAAGAAAATAGAAATATATCTGTAAGTGTGTACTTATATATCAAATGCATTAGGGATACACATTTTCGGGATTTTACTGAGTGCAATACTTTCGGGGTCGTATTTTTTAATCACGGGATCCCGAATCAAACCCGAAATTAAATGAAGTTTAGAGTTTGTTGCATGGTCTGTATCCGCCCAACAGCTGTGATGGAGGTGATGCTTGAGCTGTTGAATATTACCAGGGAAGGCTTCGGTAGAAAAAAACGATGTCATCTAACAACTTGGAATTGATGTGTCTGCAGCTTCCACTTACCAAGCTACCTAGAGATGATATCACTTCAGCCATCAAGTTCGAAAAGAAGTTCAGAATAGAACTGGACGACTACATGAACTGGAGTAGACCTGCATTTGAAAGGAAACTCCAGGAGTGTACCCTGCACTGGTAAACAGATGACTCGAAGACAGCAGAAGGCATAAGCGCTGGAATATATGTCCCAAGATACAAGCATTCTGTCCCGATGGGCGATTTTCCAAGCCTAATCTGACTAATTTGAGTCCCAGGGCGCAGGACAAGAGAAGCTGCGACCTCGTTACTAGTAGGACCCGATCCCTTCCTTGTTGCGGGACAACACACCGTCACTCACACCTAGGAGTGAAAAGCTAAAGCTAAGCGAGGTTAGCTGGCACCAAACTATGGCGCAACGTCAAGCGAAATCTTCTCTCATAACTCTCCCCAAATATAAACTGAGAATGTTCGTGGGCATTCAGGATTATTTTCTCGACTGAACATTAATGCGAGGATTATGAAACAAGCAATTAAAGTTTTCAATATAATAAATTCCAAAATCGCAAACCTAGGGAAGATAGATCAGGAAAAAAGTCAGTAGAGGAACACCTCAAGGCGGAGTGCTGTCCCCTCTCCTCTGGGTGCTGGCAATAAACTTCTTGCTAAAGAGCCTGGAGGAGAGGGGACAACACGTCGTAGCCTATGCAGATGATGTTGCAATGGTTTTAAGAGGGAAAATTTTCCAATACACCTTATAAAATCATGCAAGATTTACTTAACATGGTTGAAAACTGATCAAAAGCAAAGGACTACCAGTCAACCCTAACAAAACTGAACTTATCTTATTTACCAGGAAGCATAGAATTCCAAATATAACTCCTCCGACTTTAGGTGGAACGCCACTGTCATTTAGTGATGAGGCCCGCTACTTAAGTCTAATACTAGACAGAAAACTAAGTTGGAAGGCAAATATCGAAGATAGAGTAAGAAGAGCGATAATAGCACTCTACTCATGTAAACAGCTATTAGGACTAAGTTGGGGTCTTTCCCCATCTATCGTATATTGGCTTTCTATATTGGCCAATCCTAACATACGGTATACTGGTATGGTAACGGCCTTATTGTTAAAGAAAATGATATAAACATCTATACTCCCGCACTTCGTTTTTTGTAGAAGCTGTCTTAACACAAAAGAAGAGGAAGCATTGAGACACCTTTTAATTGAGTGTCAAAGCTTAGCTATAAAGAGGCACCTCACGCATTTTTAACTAATGGAGCGGACATAGCGCATCTAAAACTAACGAAGCTTTCCTCGTTGTTCAAAGATGGTTTGAAAAGGAACCCATTATGTAAGGATAAGTTCCAGTGGTATCACAATGGACCTACGAAAGGTCTAAGTGTGGCATTGCGACAGCCACCCCACCTACCTATCTACCCAGCGCTGGAAGAAAAGGAACGGTCAAAATAAGGTGTTCAGGTAAACAAATTTAAGAAAAAAGTCATAAGCATATTACCAAGACCAAAAAATTCACAACAAAGGGAGCAAAATACAAAAACTGCAACAAAGAAGTGGTCCTTCTAGATTTGGCGTAGGAATACAAAGAGATGATTACGAGTAAGAAGTCAGATGCACGAATTTTGCATTTTATTTATTTATTATTAAACAAACAGGATACTTACAGAATATAAACTAGAATACGTACAAAAAATGACCTTATGACAAGAGTCTTATGGGCAACTTCTTAAAAGTAGACTAAGAGTAAAAAACCAAAGTCTAAGGTAGAAGAATAAGCATTAAACTAAGCTAGTGGCAACAGTTTTAGCAATGCCCACAAAAACAATTCATTATAACTGAAGAGGCGCGAGGAAGCATTAAAATTAATTTTATTGAGCAGATATGGGCAATCTAATGAACTCGCACAAATATCAAAGACGAACCACATCGGCCACAGGACACTCCTATACGCGAATTACTTGAGATTTATTAGTGCAAACTGGAATAGAACGATACATTATCGAGTTCAACGACACAGTTCTACGTATTAACAGGATAGGAAGTTATAAATTTAGACTGAAAGCCGAAATCCTCACGTTTAGCTACTAATATTGGGTAAGATACCATTTAAGCCTTAGAAAAATTTGTGTAGATGGCATCCTTTTGAAACCCCCTTTGAAAGGTATCCAAACAATCCTCCGAGAAGGTAGTTAGTTTACGTAGATCTGCACGGAACAAGTCCACGTTGATCGGGACATAACAAATGTTAAACTGCAATGCATATTTTGCCTTAGACTATGCACTCAAATTGTAGTTAGCTTGGAAATCAGCCTATAATTTTCAATATCATTTTGATTGCCGCTTTTAAAGATAGGCGTAATAATTTCGAATTTTACGATGTTTGTGATTTACTTTTTGGTACTACTTTGTTGTGCACCGCCAATCGTGCTCCACTTCGTCTTCTGAAATCTCTTAATGAACGTCACGTCTGTGTATTCACAACTAGACCCTTCAGGTCCGAAAAGTTCTCTTAGCTGCCACTCTAGGCTTCTTCAAACACTTCCTCAAGCGCATGAATATAAAAAATATGTCTATTTTTCCTATGAAAATTAATTTGAACCTAACAATCCGCTTTAGAATGCAATAAATGTAAGTTGCAAGGCGTCTTTTGTCAATGGTGCCCTGACGCGTCTCCTCCCTAATATAGGAAGGCCCCAAGGAAATCGCACACGACTATTGTCATTGGTTGCTGACTCTACAATTCTTTATGCAGCATCTGTCTGGGTGGGGACCACAAAGTCTAATCTACGGGAAGTCACCCAGCCATACAGGCAAGGAGCGCTGCGCGTAGCTTGCGCGTATAGAACGTTGTCTGATGATACAATCTGCGTAATAGCTAGAAAGAAACCTCTGAACCTCTCAGCAGATGAAATGTTTTGGCTCTATAACGCGCTGGCCAGTACAAAAAGCAGCTGAACGACTGCTAACAATAGGCCGGTGGCAGCAGCAGTGGCATGAGTCACCAAGCGGACGTTGGACTCCTACAAACTCATACCACGTGTTGATGAGTGATTAATGAGAAAACATGAGGACACCGACTATCACCTCTCGCAGTTATTCAGCGAATATGGCTGTTTTCAGGAATACCTGCACCGTTTTAAGCTGGCAGATAGCCCTTTCTGTGCAAACTCCGCGAATACTGACGAAAACGCAGAACACGTCATGTTTTATTGCGACCGCTTCAGTGAGGAACGAATTACGCTCGAACAAGCCCTTGGTCATCAACCACTCCCCCAGCACCATCATACGAGATATGTGCGCAACCAGCGGTACGTGGGAGGCAGCTCAAACTTTCGCAGGCAAGATCATGGCGCGACTTCGCCATATTGATTGGGAGCGCAAAGCGTTGCAGCAACAGAGAAGGCGGACAGTTTGTGACGAACCGACAACAAGCACAGACATTTGAGTGAAACACTCAACACAGTATTGTACAGAAGATAAGATGGTAGGGAGTTAATATAACACTAGTGCTACTGGGCAGCCGGGCCTGGCCTTTTCTCGTCCTGTTCGTGGATCCTTTTTAAAAGGTTATATCCATAAATCGATAAAAAATTAAGTTGAGGAAACTACGTGGAAGCTCAAGTCATTACCTATAATAGAATTGTGTTAAATTTACGTCCAAAGTCGAAAGAGCTAGTTTGGTCAAACCCGGCTGCCACGGAAATTTAAAGCTCAACCACTATTGCAAGTTTTCTTTCCCGAAAAATGTGGATGTCTGTGATGAAAATTGCATCTTATGAAGAAAAATGATACTCGACCATCTCAGAATTTGCATTGACTAGTAGCTAGGTTTTTCGAAAAACAAAAAACGGGATTGACAGCCCTAATATACATTCAATATTATGGTACATAAATACTTCAAGTAAATTATTTTGACAACTTAAGTTTTGTTGTTGGAACGCACAGTTATACCTATGTCGGCTGATGCAAAACTTTCACTGTATCACTTCATACTTTATATGCAAATGGAAGGCAAATTAACATCCAATTGGGTAGGCAATGAGGCAAGAGCTTAAGTATTTATTTCCTTAGTGTTGAAGAGATTAATTTTAATCTTTTAGATTCATGAATTTCAGGCAAAAGTGCACTGGTGTTTATGGCTTTATAACAGATTGAAGGGGGAGAGGATAATTGCAAACTCAAAGATACCAGTTTATTTTATTTTATTATATTATTATATATATTTTTCAATTTATTTAGCCATGTCTGTCTGTTCTTGCGTACGATAGGATAGAATAAATGTCTACCCTTGCGAGGGGCCCACTTGGGCAAATATTCAAAATTCGTCCGTTGTATACGTCTCCATACAGGGGGAGAGGAGGAAAGGAGAAGGAAAGGGCAAATGGAAAAAAGGAAGAATTGGCTTTGGAATAGAGAATGACGACCAACAGTAACTATTTACGTTCGTATTAACCACTTCAAACTACTGATAAATTTAACCCACAATGGTGTGCGAAAAAGTCAAAGCCCAGATATCTAAAACTTTACCCTACGAAAGCAGGGCAGCTGAAAATAAGGTGCTGAAATGATTCCACCTTGTCCTTCAGGCAGCTTTTGCGGAGGGGACATGAAGCCATCCCTAGACTCACCGCATGGACACCTGACGGACAATGTCCATTAAGGAGACCCACCTCTTTCAAGCCCTTCAAGCCACCAGGACCCTATGGCATTGTATTTGTTCAACTGCAGAAATCTGCGGTGGCATCTTGTCGTTGGATTGTCTCTATCTACGCGTGGTGCTTAGTTAGGAACTACATACCCAGCTCTTGTAGAGCTATGATGGTTACTTTTATACCAATCGCAGGTAAAATCTCAAATGTGTCCTCTAAGGCGAATCAGTCTGTCATCGTTCTTTCTGAAAGCACTTGAGAGGCTGATCGATCTGCACATAAGGTGTGAAATTCCTCGGGAGCGTTTTTCATACGCCTATTGTAAAGGCAGATCGGTGGAGTATGTCTTGTATAGTATTGCTAAATACGAGGCGTGTTTTCAAAGTAAGTACCGTTTTGACCTAAAAAACAAGAATTAAATTTTTTCCAAAAATAATTTATTCTCTTGAAAGGCATACCTTTTTACATAATTTCCGTTACTATCTATCACTATACTATCACGTTTGTCATATCTTGGGACCAGCTTTTGTATGCCATCATCAAAGAAGATTGCCGCCAGGTTAGACAACCACCGCTTCACGGTCGTTTTCACTTTACCATCATCGGAATGGCGCTGCCCCGCCAGTTGCTTCTTCAAGCGCATAAACAAATGGTAGTCGCTCGGCGCTAGATCAGGACTGTATGGAGGGTGGTCCAATTGTTCCCAGCCAAAAGAAGTGATAAGGTCTTGTGTTCGATTTGCTGTGTGTGAACAGTGGAGCAAAACGACACCTGCGCTCAGCATGCCACGTCTTTTGTTTTCGATTGCGCGGCGCAGTTTTTGTTAAGTCGCACAGTATGCTGCTGCATTGATCGAGTCGCCGGGAGTCAAAAAATTGACCAGCGACACACCCTTTCTGTCCCAAAACACAATGCATATGACTTTCTGAGCAAAAATTGTTTATTTGAATTTCACTTTCCTAGGGGTTGATGAATGCCGTCATTCCATTGACTGCTGCTTCGATTCCGGTGTTACGTAGGCTACCCATGTTTCATCGCCTGTGACAATATGGCTTAGAAAATCATCCCCCTCGTTACTGTATCGTTCGAGAAAACTCAATGCACTGCCCAATCTTTTGGGTCGCTAATACCAGAGGTAGCAAATCCAGCAAAGCGTTAAGAAACGATCTTGGCCTTGTACTAATGGCACACGTAATACCTATTCACACACTCCTTTGTAGCCCGTTTAACACAGAAATCATGGAGCTTTTGACCATGGTTCTGCGTCGCCATACATCAGCAGAATACTTGCCGATTTGACTAAATCAGAGTATTCCAAATGCCATAGCCGGCCTCAGCCTCATATTTTACCAAAGTTTATCAAGGGCTGTCCATAAGCTTGCAGAGCTCGACTCATCTTCAGCTCAACGTGAGTTTTCCATGTCAACCTCATATCTACAGTTACGCCACGATAACCTCTAATTTACATTTCTAAGCAAAGGTGTCGTCTTGCTGGGATGGATAGCAAAAACTTGAAAATTGCGCGCATCATCAATCTTATTCCGGGTCCTCTGTGTTTTTTGGTAAACCTCCTTGAGAGATTTTTTTAATGAAAGTGCAGTCATCACCAGCGTAAAATTGGATGGACTTCACATGCGATTTCTTGTGAGAAATAATACGAATTTTCTATCTATTTCAGGATGGGTATCTGAAAACCAACTTTTTTCGGTAATCCATAAGTTTACTGTATAAGATTTCTAGTTTCACGTACACATGAAACTCTTCCTGGATAGCTTTTACTGTCGCTCGGAGTTACACAACTACAAATATTTTCAACAAATTATATAAATCATCCCTAAAGTCAATTCAACTCAATTTAATTTCGAACTGCATTCAAGTGTGATTTTTTGCATAAATTACAGCACTTGACCTATTTGACTCTCAACACCTGGCAGAAACGAATGGCACAGATATTTTAAATACCCTTAAACGGAGCCATTCGGTTACACTAAAATCAATAGCTTTTTCGTATAGCAGAAGCTTAAAGCCGCAAATCCCAATAGGACTAATATGCAAATTCGAAAATGTAAAATGCAAATGTGGTCGATTGAACAGCAAATTCGCACAAATACATGCGAATATTTTGTACATAACAGATGTTTGTATACAATCTAAAATACACACACACATACAAAGCAAAAATTTGTGCATATTGGCGGGTAAAATCATCGCAGCAAATTGCCTGTGTATATGGGTTAAGTGTTGCGCCACACAAACAACTATCGCATTAAGGGGTTTTGTGAGTTTGCAGAAGTGATTATAATATATTTATGTATATATTATATATTATTTTTTAGTAATACGAAATTTATAGCAAACGTTGGAAAATAAAGTGCTTTTTTATTATAATAAAATAATACAAAAACCCAAGCATAAATGCATGAATTCTACAAAAATTGATCCTACTAACTGAAGCCATGAAAACATATCGCCCTGGATCACACATGCACAATAACAATCGCATCCGTTTTTGGCAACAGTGTACGCGGATGATGTCGCATTACACATTTGGAAAAAGATGGGGCCTTTCGTCTAGAGTTGTTTTCTAGCTATATAATACTATTGTAAAGCCTATCTTGTTATATGGAGTCATAGTCTGGTGGGACTCACTAGAGAAGACGACACTGGTGAAGAAGCTGGAGAGAGTTCAGAGGTCGGCACGCCTCCGGCACGACTCCTACTCTGGCGCTCAACGCAATGCTAAATGTGGTACCCGTAGACATCGCAGGTCGAATTGCCGCTACGCGTACCGCAATCAGACTGAGGGGCTGGTGCTATAAGCTCAACCTCACTTATGGACACTCCAGCATCCGTAGAAACTTCAAGTTCATCCTTCTGTCAACGGATCAGTGTACGAGTATACCCTCGTTTAGTCCAACAGGAACCTTCTCCACTTATATTCCGTCAAGGGAAGAGTGGACGGAGGGCTACACTTGGGGGCAGGACCTGGTGAACTTGTTCACGGATGGATCGAAGTTGGAAGGAAAGGTTGACAGAGGAGTATTTTGCGAGGAGCTCCCCATCAGACTCAAATTCAGGTTACCGGACCACTGCAGTGAGTTCCAGTCAGAGGTAGTCGCAATCAAGGAGGCAGCTGATTGTCTGCTCAAATGCGTATTAACGGTCAAGAAAGTAAATATTTACTCCGACAGTCAAGCGGCAATAAGGGCCCTCGGGTCTATGACGGTGCATTCGGAATTGGTCAAGGAATGCTTGACCTCACTTTCGACTGCGTCCGAATTCTTTGACATCATCCTCATCTGGGTTCCTGGTCACAGCGACATTGCTGGAAACTGTGAGGCGGATGAGCTGGCCAGACAAGGGACATGTGGGGTGATTTCCACGCGAAGGGAGAGAACTGGGATCTCCCTGGCTACCTGCGGGCTGCTCCTGGAAAGATGGGCATCACACCAACTCAGTGGGCGCTGGGCAAGTACACAAACGTGTAAGGTCGCGAAATCCTTCTGGCCACATGTGGACCGGCTTCTGATCTTCTGAGGCTGACAAAATATCAGCTCTCTAATCTCGTGGGTTCTCTCACAGGACACAATGCTAGAGGAATGCATGATGTGAGACTTGTGAGACCTTTTTGCGCTGGATGTATGGAGGACGAGGTGGAATCATCTCAGCACCTTCTCCTTAGTTGCCCTGCTCTGGCGGGGCTAAGATCTGGGCATCTTGGCTCCTACTTCTTTGCCACGCCTGCTGATATATGACATTAAAAATCTGATGAATTTCATCAGCAGCATAAAGCAGTCGACACAAACATAGTCATCGTTCGTAATCCGCACGCTCCTAACCATCCCAGCACCACCTCTCTCCGCCATCTCCCTGCATCCCATCGGTCATCGAATCTTTCTTCGTCCAAGTGTGCCCATTCCCTGGGCAACCATACTAACCTAACCTAACCTAGTTGGAAAATACTTTTCAGGTGGATGTTTGAGTTTGATAAGAAATTAAGGTATATATGAATAGTTATGACCGTGGAGGGGAGTGAAATGCCGGTAGCAGAGCCAGGCCTAATTATCAGCTGAAGACATAAAATGGCAAAATGGAGCATCGTCTTTCAGGTGCCACTGACAAGCCTTCAAGTAAATTTCTGGCATAATAATGCTTCTCCTGAGAAACTGACACTCGGAGATAGCGCGTAACTGTAGTTACCTGCATTTCTTGCACAATATCAAGCTGGACACTACCAGTTGGGGTGCAGTCTTGACCTAAATATCTTTGAAGAGAAGTGAAAATTTAGCTCAATTGTTCCCCTTGCTTTCGAAATAGGATGATTAATTTTGCATCACCTTGCATACCTACCTACATCTCGAATCAAATTTAAATACGACAACTACACGCGAATTAAGAACTAAAGCATAGTTCAAGAGCTTACTTTCGAAAGATCTTTGACCTAATCTTCGAAAAGAGCAGAGTTAAAAAGTGTACTTTTATAAAAAAGAAAAGAAATGTGAATCTGAATATGGTGTTGGCTTGAGGTGCTGGCAGGCAAGAATGCAGGTCGAAGGATACATTAGGTTAAGTTGAAGCGGTGGTCCTGTGGGACACACTCAAGCTAATAACCTATTGTGATGCCGCATGGGGAACCTGTCTGTCTTAAAATCAGTGTGTGCTTTTCAGAGAAGCACAGAAGAACAGAAGGTGTGAAATCGTCTATTTCTCGTCCACATCTAGACAGCTTCTGCAGAAGTCATGTGTTTGCATAAGCATCTTCTACCTGCAGGTTAAAATATTCTGGGACAACAAGCTTATGGCAGGGGCCAAAGTCCAGCTTACAACACAGTTGCATGGTGGCACCAATGATGATCTTGAAGATGAAGAACCCTTACCAATATTTAAGGAATAAGCTCCCGTCATGCTTTTGGGTTAAGGCGAGGTATTATGCAATAGTACTGCTGCTTAAAAAACAACCAAACTCTGGTTACAGATGCACTAGAATTAAAAGTGAAAAGAAGCATAGCGAATCTGGTGGTGAAGGAGGATAAAACGAAGTACCTCCTGTCTTCAAACAAACAGTCGGCGCACTCGCATATCGGCACCCACGTCACTGTTGACAGTTATGATTCCGAAGTTGTAAGAAATCTAGAATTATCTAGAAATCAGCATTAACATCGGTAATAATGTCAGCTTTGGAATCCAACGGAGAATCTCTCTTGCCAACAAGTGCTACTTTGGACAAAGTAGGCAACTGAGCAGTAAAGTCCTCTCTTGACGAACAAAACTAATACTCTACAAAGCTCTCATCATGCCCGTCCTATCGTATGGCGCAGAAGCTTGGACGATGACAACATCCAATTAGGGGTCCCTTGAAGTGTTTCAGGTAAAGATTTTGAGGAAGATTTTTGATGAGCTTTACAACGACATAGACTTACAACAGTGAATACGGTTCGCTGCTGGGTCATGTCGTCCGGATGGATCCAAACGCTACCAGCTGGTGGTAGTAGAGGAAGAGTACTTGGCTTCACTAGGTGCATCTAACTGGCGCCGGTTAGCACGGAGTTGGAGCAGATATTTCAAGTTACTGATCAAACAAAAGGTAAGGTGGCCTGCCAGTAGCATCGGTGATGAAGGAATGGAAAGCTTCCTCTGAACTGGAGCGGTTAATTGAGAATGAACTTATGCTTGCTTGGATGAGAAACAATTTCAATTCCAGCACTGCTACTGACGGGAAGACCCAGCGTCCTTTTCACAAACCCAATGCGCCACAGAAATATCTCGAAATTTTTGTCTACGCATTAATATTCGTTGTAGTAACAAAAAAGCTCATCATATAAATATTAGAGGCAAAAACGAAATACACGCACTGAAAATGGTAAGGTCCATCATCGTTCTGTTTGACTTGTAACATTTAATAAAGTATTAATTTCACTCCGAAAGCTCCAAATCAACACGAAAGTGCCCAACAACTAAATAAATCATTAGTTATTTCAGCAATAAGAAGAAACCACAACTGACTTAATCTTAGCTGCACCCTAAGCAACTTACAACAAACAACTTCGCAAGCCTCAAAGCCAAAAAGTATGCAACACAAAATGAGATTAATGTACATTTCTTTCCCGCTACATCTCCAAGAAAACAAAATACCGTTTCATCTGAAAATGCACCGTTGCCATGCACTAGAGAGTAGAAAAAGTAGCTGCCCGCAAACACAACATCACTGAAAATCACCCTATCAAGCGCCAACAGCTTGCAGTTCACCGCAAACATACCAAATTGATTTTTAATGCCAGCCCGGGCTATAGCAACTACGAGTACAACAGAAACAACTCCTGAAGTGTGGCATGAATAAACCAAAGTGGGCGATAAAGACTGCCATCGACACCAACAAAGACGAGCAGTGAGTGCTTAACGACTTCGGAGCGATAACTGGGGTTATTTTGGCTTTTCCCGCTTACTTGATTTTAAGCCAAAATGAGTTGAGGAATCTACAATGAATGACTGCATTATGCAGTGCCTAAGTGCGTGTGTGTGTGTATTGTGGGAGTGTAGCAGATGTCAGCAGCAGCTGTTGTTTGTAGCAAAAGTCCATGAATGGGTAATGAATGTGCAAAAATGATGCGACAGAGTGCTTCCTTTTCAATGTCTTTCTTCAGAGAGATGATAAAATTAGTTTATGATATTTTTGTGAAATTAAAATGGCAGATGAAGTTTGAGATAAGAGCCAAATACAAAGTGTATAGAGACCTTGTATGAAAATTTATGTTCAATTCATTTTGCTTAAGAAACATTTTTTAGTTTTAGTTTAGATGCAATTTTATGAAGAAAACAAAACAAAACTTGTACGAGTATACAGGGGTGGAGTGTGGACTAAATTATTTAAAAATATTTCTATAGCTAACGATGGTCAGACATTATTGTACTCATACAGGGTAGTCCAAATACAAGTTACTTAATGCGCATTGATCTTGAATGGCCAAGAAGAGGGCAGAAAAAGAAAGAAGAATGAGAGAAAACAAAGAGAAAAAATGGAGGATGATGGTAAGAATAAGGACAAAGATAGTCAGATAAGTGCAAAACTTAGGATTAAGAGAAGGATAAGGAAGAGAATAAAGATAAAAATAAAAGTACGGATATGGATAAAGATGAGGATAGGGAGAAGGATAAAAACAAATATAAGGATAGGGATAACGAGAATGATGCGGATACAGACAAAGAAAAGGTCGAGGATAAGGATAAAAATGTGGAAAAAGCAGAAGGAAAAGAAAAAGGAAAGAAGAGAAGGACAACTAAAAGGAAAAACGAAAAAGTAAAATGAAAAGGGGATGCAAAAGCAAAGAAAGGATTAGGAGAAGAAACAGAAAAATAAAAATAAGGAGAAAAGAGAGAAAGAAAATAAAAAACTGAAAAGCAACAATAAAAAAGAAAAAAGGAGACAAAATGCAAAGGATAAAGATGTGGTAAAAAGAGAACAGAGCAAATATTGAAAAATTCAAAGAAAAACATAAAGAAATAGGAAAAGGATAGGTAAATGAAAAGGGAAACGGAAAAGGTAAAGGAAAAGGAAAAGGAAGAGGAATAGAAAATGAAAATGAAAATTAAAAGCAAAAGGAAAAAAAGAAAAAAAAGGAAAAACGGAAAAAAATGAAAAGCAACAAAATTGAAATGAGCAAAGAAAATGAAAAGAAAAAGGACAAGGAAAAGGAAAAAGAAAAGAAAAAGGGAAAAGGAAAAGGAAAAGGAAGGGGAAAAGGAATAGGAAAAGGAAAAGGAAAAGGAGTAGGAAAAGAAAAAGAAAAAGGTATAGAAAATGAAAATAAAAAAGCAAAAGGAAAGGAAGAAAAAGGAAAAACGGAAAAAGCAAAAGGCAAGTGAAAATGAAAAATGAAAAGCAAAACAAAAAATTAAAACGAGCAAAGAAAAATGAAAAGGAAAAGAAAGGGAAAATAGAAACGGGAATTAGAACGAGTAAGTACGAATATATGGGAGAAAAGGGGAACGAAAGGAACGAAAGAAGAAAAACAGAGATGAAAAGATAAAGAAAAAGTAAACAACTCCTAAAACGAAAAACCGCAGCAAAACAGAAAATATTGGTTTTTATGAGACCAATGAAATACTACCAACGAGAGCCGCTAAGTTCAATACAGGTGAGATATCGCACGCATCAAAATTAATGAATATTAGTGGGGAGCGAATAAATATTCGGCAATCGGCCGCACACTTGGCAAAAGAAATTTTTATTTGAGCAAAGTCCAAACAGCAAAGTACTCGAAACATTTTGTTGCATTTTCCGCACTGAACTTTGGTTTTGGAACGAAATACCTTTTGCCCACAAATACAAATCATTAAGGGGGGAAGTACCTTTAGACGTTTCAAAAAATCGATTTTTTTTTTATTATCTTAACCGATAGGTATATGCTCTAAGAATATTATTGCAAAATTTCAAAAGCCGATCTTGAAAATTATGGAAGATATGCCACTTGAAAGTGGCGTGCGCCGAGCCGACCGAGCCTTGACCGCGAACTTTAAACGGCGTTTTCTCGAAACCATGTTTTTCAAATTGGCGTAAGTGATTACGGAAAAAGTATTGAACCAATTTTCTTCATCAAGGTTTCATTTTAAAGGGCATAAAAAGCTACTCTAGATAGACTACGGACGAAAAGAAAAAATAATTTTTAGATACTTTTTAACACAAAAATGTTTGAAAATTTTTGGCAAAAAAAACCAAAAGTTTTTTTTGAAGCCTCATTTTAATGGTTAATCTTCGAATTTGCTAGAGATTGTAGTCTATCTAGGATAAAAAACCCTCCTGAGTAAAATAATGTTTGATTTTATGATTTCAGATGAAAGTTGCGGTCAGGATCGCTTACGCCGAATTCGATGTCAGCGGCGACACGATTTACGTGAACCGCCATAACTCAATTAATTGCTTATTTATAATAATGTTAAATACGCTTTTTTCTTCTTGGAGCATCGCCCTAAATATATATCATATTAATTTCATGTGCACTGTTTTCATTTTCCCAAAAATAAATCACGAAAAACTGGTTTTTTTCGGCCCTCTAAAGGTACTTCCCCCCTTAAGAATATTTAAATACAAGTCGTTCTTTAAATTAAAGGAGCTACTATCTACATCTACATTTTCAAAGTGGTAGCACACTTTCCTCACATAACTCACACCCATCGTATTCTGCTTCATCCAGTCAGTGTATCCTTTAAGGGGATCACATAGGATAAGGGATATGAAACCCACAATTCGATATTTTTACTCTACGGTCGAAAAGTGATAGGGTACCAGTTGGTGGTAGTAGGAAGGGGAAGGCCTCCTCTGCTCAGGTGGAGAAGGACTTGGATTCACTTGGTGTGTTCAACTGGCGCCGGTTAGCACGAGAAAGAAACGACTGGCGCGCTTTGTTAAACTTGGTCAAAATCTCGTAAGCGGTTATAGTGCCAATTAAGAAGAAGAAGAAGGTCGAAAAGTTTATTAGTGAACTACCCCTGAATATCGCTTACCTCTCCCTTAGTGACAGTTATAGGATCTGAATAATACTTTTGAAAGGCCCTTCATTACTAAGAAGCCTAAAAACATAAAAATCTCCCGGTGCACAAGACTTTTTTCTGGAAGCTGTCTACACGAGGAGTCAGAAGAGGAGACGATATATTTTGCTGCAATACGACGCTCTGCCCATAGCAATTTTTGTCATACCTCTTCTCCTTCTTGATTGGCGCGATGACCACTTAAGCAGCTTAGGTTGTACTAAAAAACATAATTTTGATAATTAAGAAGGCCTCAGTTCACAGGAGCTCAACATTAAAATTTGATTCTGACTTTCAACTCGGAAAGATTTACTTCAGATGCTCGAAGTAATCAGCTTACATTGTCCGTTATAAAACTGAGTACGAAATACTGCATATATACATATATACAAGGCGGTGTAAAATTAATTACCCCATTAGAAGATTTATAATTTTTGAAAATAGCGTCAAACGCCAATCCTATTTAGCAGTATGCGAACAGACAAACAATGGAGAGCGTGAAGGTCAAAATAAAGATTTCCATCACTCAAAATTATTTTTATAATTTTTTTTATTTAGTAAAAAAGTTATTTAAAACACCCTATACTTGCTCCCTCTCTACATATCCCTCGAAAGTAGTAAAAGTGCATCTCCTCTTAAGCCATAAAAATTCCCAAGGGCAAACAGCTGGCAAAAATTACATCACCAACCACTTCCGCCACTTATTTACTAAACTATTTATCTCTGATTTTCAAAGCGTGCAACAGTCATTGCATCATTATCTCGCTGCAGGTCAACTTGGACAAGACCAACTTTGCATAATCTTTTTTCATTGGCATTTGCCACTAACAATTAGAGCATTTCCTGTGCAGCAAGTAAAACCAGCTTCTATAAATGGTGTGAGTAGCGCCACCGATACGTTTAGGGTTTTTAGGCAGCGACCACAAATAATGCAGCGTGAAATGCACATTTTTATCTCCTCTGTGCGCCTTGAAGGCCAAACCATTACACTCAAATGAACTGAACGCAACTAAATTTGCCTGGCGGTTGGAAAAGTTTCTCCTTCGCTTTATCGCAGTGCAAGAACTTTCCGCATAAGATCAAATCGAATTTGCAGGCAAACTGCTAAATTTGGGCAGGCTCATTACAGCTGAACTTGGAACAACAAAAAATCAAAATTAAAATAAAAATTTATAATAATTTTTGCTAGCCTATAAAGTGCAATCGCTTCGTCAGCTCAATTAAAGAGAGAAATTTGGAAGAGAAAGCATTGAAGGTCACTTATTGCATTTTAATACTCGTGACATGGGGTCAAAAAGTTTGCGAAAGGCAGGAACGTAGGGGTGTCGATGTGGAAATAAGTTTGAAATTGCTATCTTAAGCCTAATACTCTTATCGGAAATTTCTCAACATTGATTTAGAAAAAAACTCCTATTCAGGTCTTCAAAATTTTAAGACCCCCGACTAACCTTCACCATCATTGCTTAGCTTTATTGATTTTTAATTTTTCTAAATAAATTTCTAAACTGAGTGAATCTGGATTATTCGCAAAATGGTTAGACGCGTTCGTGATATGACTCTTGAAAACTGCCGCAAACGAAGCACATCAGGGCAAGCAACAAGCCAACGCAATTTACTTTCATTTTCTCTTCTTTTCTTTTCTTTTCTTTTCTTTTCTTTTCTTTTCTTTTCTTTTCTTTTCTTTTCTTTTCTTTTCTTTTCTTTTCTTTTCTTTTCTTTTCTTTTCTTTTCTTTTCTTTTCTTTTCTTTTCTTTTCTTTTCTTTTCTTTTCTTTTCTTTTCTTTTCTTTTCTTTTCTTTTCTTTTCTTTTCTTTTCTTTTCTTTTCTTTTCTTTTCTTTTCCTTGAGCTCCTATGACACCTTATAGGTAGGTAGGTGAAATGGTTGAAGTACCACTCTGGCACTCCCCAAGTAGCACCTGAGCGCCGTTTGGATACCATTATGCGACCTCCAACAGACAGTTATCTACAGCCAACCAGATCTGTTGATGTAATGAAGAAGATTGATGGGATTTAGGTTGGCACACTGTCCCAGATATTCGAAGTAAGGATCACATAGTGACCTTAATCGTCTATCTGCCAAGCCCGGACACCTTATAAACTTCAGCTCCAACTCCGTTACATAGAAATGTATCCCAATTTCGCGTGCAATAACAATCAATTTCATCCCGTAATATCAATTCAATCTCCCTGCTCTAACAGAACCAACTCAAGAACTCGCCCGCACACTAGCGCGTGTAGTTGCTTCTGATTTGGTGTGAGCAATCTGGGCACTCATTTTGTTCTAACCTGAAAAATACGCAAAGATAACCAAAGATGTGTAAAATTATTACTGAAGCTTTTTCCAGCGTCTTCGATCTATCAGAAGGCCAGAGCAAACGTGAGAACAACCTTTCCAGTAGCACTCCACAGGTTAACAAGCGAACCCCAATCCTCTCATTTCGCGTGAAGACCATCTCGAGAGCAGCTTGCCCTGTCCAACCACCCAGCAGTTTTGCGCACTATCCTTGTAACCAAGAACATAATTGAGCCTAATTTCGAAGTATTCGGATGCGGTCGAGAGAAAAATCAGGCATTCACCAACGAATTTGAGCGCACCGGCTAGTAGTCCAGTGTCTTAAATACCGCTTGGCTATCGGAGCAAATATTTGTCCTCCTTTTACCTCCATGACAATGGTCGCACAAGTAAGCAACTAATAATCTGCTTCTTTGATTGCGGCTACCTCCGCTTGGAGAAATCTGCAGTGGTCTTATGGCCTGAATCTGAACTTGTTGATGAGTTTCTCACAAAATACTCTTCGCCCAATCTCTCCGTTCAACTTCGAGCCGTCCGCAGAAAGGCTTACTCTGCCCTGTCTCCAAATTCTGCAATTCACCTACTCTTTCTTTAAGGGAATATGAATGAATGGAGATGAAATGAAACATTTTAAGTATTCAAGAATGTCCGCTGTTAGGTCTAACGTGTTCCCCGAGCACCTCAGTTAGATTGCGACTCTTGCAATGGCAGTTTAGCCTGCAATGGTACATTCAGTACATCAGTACAGCACTAGCGTTAAGCGCTTAGTGTTAAGTTGTCTGAAGCGTCCCACTAATTCCAATAAAGGTAGACCTTGGACTCGCTCTGCATCTTAACTGACAACGTCCTTTCGCAGACGAGGCCGCCGCCTAACAAAATTTACTTTGTAATTGTGTTATGAAGCCGGAATGTAATTCTAGGCAAGAGGTCCAATCTATTGCCGATGGTGCCCCTGCAAGCATGCAAGACCGCTGTTGGCTTCCAAACCCCTTCCTTAATGTTGGACTTCCGCGTGAGCTTCTATGATTACAGAACACCACTTGACAACTACGTATAATAAAACTGTACAGAGCGCCCAAAAAAACTTCACTTTAACAATAAGTGCCACCCCTCCTCTCCAGCTTCTTCAGTAAGTCATGAGCAATGACAAACCAGAAACCAACAATAGTGGGAGAACTCCCCAAGGCTATGTAGAGAGGCTTTACTCACCTGCCGACAGCGATAGGCGCAATGCGACTCTGTTGCGACTCCGACCCCTGCGACAAATCCTAACAAAAAAACATTGCCTGCCCAACAAATATACTGAGAAGCCTGAATCACTGGCGCTAAGCCCAAAATATACCTACTTTTAAAAATTAATATTCTTAGTGTATCCTTTGCTGAGTGCCAGTAGACTTCTATTGTAAATGCTAGTGCGACGTTGAGTCACGAGTAGGACAGAAGGGCTATAATCACTGCGCACCTAAAGAAAGCTCTAAAGAGATAATTTAGTTATTTGGTTTCAAAACCAAGCACATTGAAATGGGAATATATATTTCAGCGGAACTTAAACTTAAGGAACTCATAAGGTAAGTATATCTCAGACTAGGCTTCACAGCAACCTTCTCTACCACTAGTCTTCATATTTGTGACCACTTTTAAAGCGTGATTGAGTACAGAGCTATACACGTCGAACATATTCAAAACGGCAATAATTAGTGAGTAAAGATCGCAGAGTATTCAAATTGATGATCTGAGCTCAACTGTTAGATTTCAAGTCCATTTTAAATAGTCGTTTAAAATTTTGAAAATTTTATATCGGATTTATAATGAACGGCCCCACAAATTGACGACTAGTCATTTTTATAAGCTTATCTTAGAATAATTTGCGTTTGATCGTAACCACTGGGTGTTAAGGATTAATCAAGTTTTATTCAATAATTTTTAAAAAAATTTTTAACCTGTACCTATGGTTATTATGGTGTTGCCTTAAATATGTACATATGTATGGTTAAAGTAATTTAAATATAAATTTAAGTCTCTAACCAGTCAGAAGAAAGCATTGAAAAAAGCGCTGCAAAATCACGTTTTATTTCGATGTTAACCCCGATTTTCTCAGAGAGGGATGTGATAGGCATCTTGAGCCTCAAAATCATGTTCAGCGTACAAAAATCTCAGCCTCAAATAAAAAAGCAAAACGATTTTGTAAATGAGTATTATAAAGGAAAGCAAACTTTGACACTAAGCCTTATAGCACTAATGACGCTCTGAAAACTTCAACCAAGGAAGTGATGACTACAATAATAATGTAAGAGTTTGCTCTTATATGTTGGCGCTTCAGATCCAGACTGATTATTGCAGCTGATGGAAGTTACATTGATTAATTTTCAATCGAATTATTTTTTAATTGTATATTCTAGGCTTACCCCAAGAGCCTTTACTATAAAAGTATTATTAAAAATTTATATGCCTAAATGTACATAATTTTAATAGATGGTTTCCTTAAAACATTTTCCAAATAGGAGCACCGAGAAACATATTTATATTTATTGTCCTATTAATTATGCCAACCAATTACCCCCATCCTTTGTTAGATTTATCTCATTATCACTCTCGTGTTCATCATCGTTACTTTAATGCATAGTAATTCATTTATATCATTAACACCATTTTAAAGGTCAGTCTTCGTGTCCTTTGCGTTTGTTTCAAATTCTAAAAACAAGCAAACCAAATGACCAACAGACGGCTGCGCTGTTGTTTACGTACATTCATATCTACCTCCAAACATTTGTATGTATATGTGTGTGTATACTGAATATAAAACGCATGCCCGTCCACTTGTGGTTCAGTCCTGCCACACATTTCGCTAGTAACTTTTCATTGCATGTTAGCCTTGTAAGCGCAAAAGTAGGTCCACATGCAGACAGCCAAGCACAAATAATCGCTTACAAATACATGGCCGATGTGTGTACTTGCATGTACGGGCAATTTAGACGTTGTCCTGGTGACAACTTCGCTTTAGTACAAATAGAATAAATTCATACGGACTTATATATATGTACAGTTGGTAGCACTACAAATTAGACAGATATGTTTCTTCAATGTGGGAATGATTTTGGGCA
This sequence comes from Anastrepha fraterculus, assembly GCA_037575425.1. Lineage (NCBI taxonomy): Eukaryota > Metazoa > Arthropoda > Insecta > Diptera > Tephritidae > Anastrepha > Anastrepha fraterculus. The sequence goes on from JAYXIM010050738.1 coordinate 121,554, forward strand.
ATTTATTTTAAGGATATAATTTATAATTTTATAGCCCTTTTGCACTAGGAACTTAAGTTAAATTTAAAAAAATATTAGGCTTTTCTATTGGAAGGGAATCAATGAAAATGCCTGATTTTTGTTTAAATTTCATCTTTGCTGACAAAAGATGTCTTCGAATTATATTTGTAACGAGGATGCTCTGAAATTTGTCTGAATTTTTCCTAAAATATTTGTGTCCGTATTAAAATTTATTTAATTGATATATGCTTTTACACAAGAAGCTTATTAAAAATTTTATTTTTTTTAATTTCCAAACCGGTTGTTACGCCTGCTGAAGTTACCCCTATTAAACAGGCTTTACAGGATATCTCCTGGTTCGAAGTTCCGAAACAAAACAAAAATAGTTTAATAGTTAATTATATGACAGTGACTTTAAGCTATACTTACGAATCTAGTAGGATACGCGGACGGTATAGCGACGGTCATACCAGCTTGAGACACTGGGGACGCTAGGAGGAAGCTGAAGCAAGTTACGATAAGGACGCAAATATGGCTTGGGGACCACGACCTGGAACTTGTCAAATATAAGACTGAAGTCCTCCTTATGACACGTGGACACACGCCACTCGAGATCAGCATGCAAATGCATGCGACACGTCCTTAGTGACCAAAAAGTAGTGATACACTTGGGTATTCAACTTGACTGCAGGCTTACTTCCCGAATGCGGCATGCGGCTACCAAAGCAGCAAAGGTCACGGGATTGCTAAGTAGATTAATAGCAACCATCGATGCGCCAAGACAAAGCAAAAGAAGGCTAATTATGGCGACCACAAACTCAATTCACCTGTACGGCAGCGAAGTATGGGAATTGTGCTAAACTGCATAGCCAGGCGCACAGCACTGGAGGCTGGGTAAGGAACAGCGGCACTCAGAGTTGTCTCAACCTACCGCACTGTCTCTGCCGCTGCAGTCTATATGATCAGCTGGGAGATACACGTCGACCTCATGGTCCGGGAACGAATAGATGCGTGTGACTCCAAAAAGAAACACGTCATCACTAGAGTCGCGGAAGGAAGACGAAGTAAACTACTTCTTAACTGAGTTCCTCCTTGGTCACGGATACTTACGGAGATACCTATACCGCATGGGCAGGGTTAGCGATTCTAAGTGCATATACTGCAAAGCGCGGAGCAATGACGCTGAACACAAGTTTTTAGTTGCGACAAATGGCTCATGGAAAGAGATGCTCGGAAGGAGCAGATTGGCGACATCGCGCCGAGCAACAAAACGAAAATGCTCGAACGCGAGGACAACTGGAATGCGGTAACGAAACACATTGAGAACGTATTACGAAAAACAAGGTAAACCTCGACATAGCGAAGCCGCACAGATAGAGATACAAGAAGACGAGCCTATAGCGTGAAATCTGGCTACAAATATGGTGGATCCAGACGTGGGTGAATAAAATTGGTTCTTCACGAATCCCGTTCTGAGCCCTCCTGAAGTAATAGCGAAAGTAGTCGCGGGAAGGGTAAGGAGGGATTGTTTTAGTGGTCAAGCCACTCAACCACTCGACGCAGCAGACGACACCCATAAAAAAAAACTATAATAAGAGCAAAAGCTATACTATACTTGGCAGCTGCCGTAGCCGAATGCGATAGTGCGTGACTACCATTCTGAATTCAGTGAGAATGTAGGTTTAAATCTCGGTAAAGCACCAAAATAAAGAAAAACATTTTTCTAACGCTCCTCGGCAGGCAATGGCAAACCTCAGGGTGTATTTCTGTCATGAAAAAGCTCCTCATCAAAAAATATCTGCCGTTCGGAGTCGGCTTGAAACTGTAGGTCCCTCCATTTGTTGAACAAGATCAAGACGCACACCACAAATAGGATGAGGAGCTCGATCAAACACCCAAAAAGGGTGTACGCGTTAATTATATGTATATACATAAATGTGGCAATCCTAGTTATAGTCGGAATAAAAATAAAAAAACAACCTAAATATGCCGTGTATATGTGGACATAAGATTGATCGTCCTCAACCTAAAGTGCAGTGCGCCGAATGTCAAGACTCCTTTCATCTTGACTGTGTTGGTTTACTTCAGGCAGATGCAAATTTTTTGCTCTCATCTGATAAACTATATTTTTTTTTTTGGTCTACACTGCCAATGGACACTCATTTATCACATCTCAAACTTTATCAGCTTCTCTCTCCGATGCAAAAAAAAATATGGAAGCACAAATGAGAATAATAATAAACAACAAATTACATTGCTTGTTGTTGTCAAAAACGTAGCTGCGCTTTGAGCAAAAAATAGTCACATACCATCTGCTATAAATGTTCTGCATGAAGAAGAGAAGCAACTATTACGAGTACAAAAATCAGTTGATCTCATTGCTCTTTGCACTCTAAGCTTGAAGCCAAAGTTGCCGCTCTCTCTACGCTAACTCTTGTGGTAAAAACTCTCAAAATCATTGTTGCTAATTCTGCCAATATTCTCGGGAATCCAAAAATAAATAAATTGGTAAATCATGCCAGCACTTCGCTCTCTCCTCTTTCTATTCAATGTCAGCCTATTGACAACGAGAACAATGCGCTGAACTCTGCTGCTGCATCTAAGCTTGCGCCACAAACCTCTGCTATGCGTCGGGCCTGCGTCACTAAAGAAAAGAAAACTAAGCTAACATCAAAGTCAGCTGCCCTTAAACTCCAATTTTTCTACATTTCATTTCGAATGACGACAGCCAGAGACGAAGGCTACTTTTCAAAGGAAAAAAAATTAAACAGTGAGTAGTACAGAGGTACACTCGTTATACTCGTTTTGTAGCGCCATACGCCTTTAATGTCAATTTTCTGCTTAAATATATATACAAAAACCTCAAATGAATTTTATTTCTATTTATTTTTTCTCACATGAGGTTTTATTAAATTTTTCCTAAAAAGTCTCACACTTTGATTATTATTTCTTGTATTTTGTGGAAAGTTTCTAAACGCAACAGTAGGAGCAAAGTCGACTAATTGGATACAAAAACACTTCGCCTCTGCATTGAAACTTTATTTCATTTATTTAACTTATTTTTCAGCAAAAAGCTTTATGATACCTATTATCTAAGGTAGCCCTCAGACAAATTTTCTTGCATGAAATATTACTGTTACATACGTAAAGTGAAAAGAAAACCCCCAAGCGATTTTTATTCAAATATACATCTGTACCTTGTTAGCAAAACAAACGCATTCAAGTGGTCTTAACATTCCGTTTTGCATGGCTCAGCTGCACAAAGACTGCTTCAAGATATACTACATTTATAGTTCTGAAGCAGCACACACACACACACATCTGGCTAACGAATTTTCACCGCTTTTGCCACAATTCATTTCGCCAATATTTATTTCACTTAACCACGCAATAACACTCTATTTTTGGTAGTAACACTTGAGTGAAGTACCATAGAAAAGCATTGAATAGTCAAGAGCGCATACGAGGCAGAGCTACAAGGATATTAAAGACACTTTGATGAACATTTGATGGAAGTGAATGTGCACGCGTGAGTTGGTGAATTCTACTATACTATGAGTATACTGCATGGATGTTTATTAATATATATTTAATAAATGAATTAACATATAAATAAATATGTAAATATGTATATTTTTGGTATGTAAGCGTATGTGCAAAATATGCGCACGAGGTAAAGTACAAATGAAATTAATATCAAAATTAATATCAGGCAATGAATGATTATGGCTTCTATGCTATGAATATTCAAATTAGGAGAAGGAATGAAATGTGCCAAGTGAATGAGTTTTAGTAGAGTCACATCAAGAAAAAAGTATCAGGTTAATGGTAGCAAATAAAAATTTAGTTTTAAATAGAGTCATCGACTAACTCTCGCGCCGATAAGACTTTTGTTTTTCGCATACGGAGTTTCACTTGATCATTTTAGTATTCTCACTTCGCTTTTCGAGTTTTGTTGTTTTTTCACTTTCTTTTCGCGTATTCGTAAACGCAAACGTGAACGATGCGCCCGAGGCCAGTAAACATCGAGACTAACCGCTTCGCACTACTCGATACCGGACCCAGAAAGAAAAAGAAACGTAAACCTTCTATAAGTGTGCCTTAACAGATTTCCTTTTTCTTCCCGAAACCAAGGTGGATGATCCAAAATTTGTGATTATTGATTCCACAGATTCATCTAAACCCCTTTCCTCCTTTTCATGTTTTGCCATACATCGTGCTATTCAGCAAATTAGCAGCCAAGTTCACTCCATATCCTCTCTACGAGATGGAAAATTACTTTTTCTAGTAAAAAATAGTATAATCGCCGACAAATTCAGAAATGTAAAGCAACTAGGGAATATATGTGCCATATCAGCAACCCTACACGAATCACTCAACCACGTGAAAGGCACAATATTCGCTCCATTTCTAAATAACGTTCCGGAAGACGAAATTGTTAGTGAACTTAGCTCTCAAGGAGTTGTAGCAGCCTATAAATTAAAAAAAAAAAAATAGACGGAAATTTTCGCCCCTCCGGAGTTCTATTGCTAACGTTCAATCTATATAATTTGCCCAGTAAAATTGACATTGCTTGGTGCAAAGTGTTAGTCCGGCAATATATTCCACTCCCCATGCGCTGCAAATCATGCCAGCTTTTAGGGCACACAACGAAACATTGTAATCGTACTTCACTTTGCGTTAATTGCGCCCTTCCTCCCCATTCAGCATCTGATTGTAATTGCTCTTAATATAATATAAATTAATATAATTTTGATACTAAGAACTTACTTATATATTCGGAGTAGATGGCCATTGTAGCTAGCACTCTTATATGCAATTTGGTTTAATATCTATATATTTTTTCTAATAAATAATAATGATTTTAAATATTATATATTTAAAGAATTATTTATGAATAGTTAAGTGGGAAAGTAGGTAAAGATATTCTGTTTATTGAAAATCCCTCTCTTGCGTGTATTGAACACGGAGATGATGCCCTGATGGCATATAGACACATCTCAAGTCCGCTATGTAATTCATAAGCCTGGCATGAGAGTTGAAGATATGAGAGTAAGCTAATGAACCAGTAGTAAATTATATAACCATTATTAACTAAGTGAGATTTTCGGCTGGAGAACCGCATATGAGATTAATTGAATACAATGAAAGCGGCTATACTAAGACCAAAGGTTGAACAGGAATGCCATGCAGCCCTAAATGGTATTAGCATCGTATACAAATCAAGAGATATTGAGAAAAATTGTAAAGATGTTGTTTTAGAGAAGAGGAAGAGGAAGAAACAGTTTAGCACTTCCTTTCCAATTACCCAGTCTTAGCCGAAAACAGAGCAGATTTTCTAGGTAAACACTTTTTAAGTTCTCTTGCGGAACTATCTGACGTTGGGATGGAACCAATCCCTGCTCTTTATAGGAACCACAAAATGGTTCCACGAAGAAAAATAAAAGAGGTTCCCGTGTCGCACAGTGGTATCACAACGGACCTATAAGGTCTATGAGAGTTGAAAGGTTGTACATGCCGACTACCCCCATGACCTGACTTAACCTATGGCGATTAATTTTGTGCCACCTTTTATAACAAGTAAATAGTTGGTTTTTGACACGGAATTTCTAAGAAATATAAGAGTTGTCTTGTGATATTTCAATCTTGTTGTCTTTTTTTAGTTGAAAATTTTCGTATTGTGAACCAAAACATTATCAAATATTTAATATCAGGTCAGTCCATAAGTTCGTGCGTTTTTTAAAGGTGGTTTTAAAATTAATAAAGAGGATGTTTAAAGTATTTATTCATCAATAATATATTTTCCTTCATTATTTACAATGTCTTCTCAACGTTTAGGCAAATTTTTAATGCCCTGCTCAAAAATTTGTTTGTGCTTGGATCTGAAATACGCTTCGATATCCCTTTTTAAAGCTTCGTTTGAGGAGTAGTTCTTGTTACTCATATTGGATTGAAGTCCACGGTAAAGGTGATAATCACAAGATGCAATATCCGGAGAGTATGGTGGATGCGGCATTAGCTCCCATCCGAGCTCGTTCAGCTTGCCTAATGTTTGTCTTGCGGTATGAAGACTTGTGTTGTCGTGGTGAATCAATACTTTACGTCTATTCACTAAAGACGGTCGATTTTTGTTAAGTGCCTCATTCAGGTTTGATAGCTGATGGAAACAATAATCAGCAGTTATCATCTGGGTTGGTTCCAGAAGTTCATAATAAACAATACCGGTCATATCCCACCAAATAGACAGGAGAATCTTCTTGGGGTGAAGGCCATCTCTAGGGGTCGGTTCCGGTGTTTCATGTTTATCTAACCATTGGCATTTGCGAACAGGATTATTGTGAAGGACCCATTTTTCATCACCAGTAACGATACGATTCAAAAAACTTTCATTTTCAAGTCGTTGCAGCAGCTGAGAACACACATTCACTCTCTGCTGAAGGTTGACGACGGAAAGTCTATGCGGAACCCATTTTCCCAGCTTTGAAACCTTCCCCAACTGAACCAGCTGCCTGTGAACTGTTCCATGCAATGAATTTAACCTCTGAGCTATCATATCGACTGTCAAATTTGGTTCAGCTTCCACGAGTTCGAGCAAGTCATCGGAGTTAAAGACTTCAGGACGACCATCGCGCGGGCATCCTCCACGTCGCAGTTACCACTTCGAAATTTTGAAAACCACTTTTGCGCAGTCCTTACACTCACGGTATCCTCTCCGTGAACAGTGTTTATTTCTGCAGCAGCAGTTGTTGCATTTTTACCACTTTTATAAAAAAAAAATACAAAATATGCCTCTTATACATGTTGGAAGATTCTATTTTATTTTTTATCAACACGTGCTTCTATCCGCGATTAAAATCACAATTTATCAAAGAAAATATAAATAGTTCCGTTATATTCCGCGAATAATTTTTTGTATGCAAAAATCGTACAAAAGTGAAATTATGGGTAAAATACGCGCGAACTTATGGACTGACCTGATACTTACAATTCCGGCATATAGGGCGCAAGTAGGCTGCATCTTTGAAGCTCCCTTTCGCTATTAACTCTTCAAAGTTCTTCAGAGTTAGAAATGCGGTCGGTCCACCGAATTTTCAATCGCCCATTGAATACTTTAAGCAAAAATGCATTCTTGTAAAAAGCAGCTTAGGCCATTCTACCTACTCATTTCACTTTTGGCCATCTTCAATATCTGAGACAGCATTTCTACCATTAAAAAGTGTTCCATGAAAAACACCTACTTTTTGTAGGCGTGATTCTCATACAAAAAATTCAAATGGAAGCTCATGCCATAGCCCAACGTAGTCCCAACGTAATCAATTATAAAGTTATCACCATTTGGCAGACTCTATTTCATGTATGTATGTATGTGTGCATGCGCACATGAGGCCCAAAAAGAAAACTCGCACTGGCACTATTCCAATAATCTTCCTGCATGCCTCAGACAAACAGCTAGACATACTTTTATATTTACTTTATTTTATCCTCAACCACTTAAATTTTCATTTATACATACAAAATTACTAAAGCTAAACGGCCAAGATATTATTCCAATATTATTGTATACTTTCATACATTGCACTGCCTTCATTCCACGGCGCTTGCAGCCTTTTCTTTGTAAATTAAATTATTTCCGTGTCACTAACTAAACTCATATTTTATTTACTAGCGTAATCTTTGCTGCTTCACTTAAGTTATATACTCGCATTTGCTGTGTTGCAAACTCGGTTAGCTACAAGTTGCAGGTTGCAACTTTTTGGCCAACATTTAAAACTTTCTTATACTTTTCGCCGAATGCCATCTAAATTGCATGCCACAACATAAACTTTGCAACATTTCAACGGCACACATTCTTGTTGTATATGCTCATATTACATTCTTGCATTGTAAACTATTTTCATTTGTAAACCAAGGGAATTTGCATTTGGTTAACAACATTTTGCCCATGCACTGTAATGAGTGTAAAAGTTTGTCATACGACCTGGTGTACTTGTTGGTGTCGAAAAGTATGTAGGTTTGTTTATAAACGCATTCCTACAAATCCAAAGCGGTTATGCGGCAGGTGTATTTCTTTCGCATGCCAAAGTGTGACCAGCAATATTTTATATGTAAATACATACCTGCATGCATACATATGTACATCCAATTGAAATATAAAAAGTCGGTGTGCGTTTGTATGCTATATTAGGTTAGACTGGCTGTTCTTCAAAAAAATAGTTCACTTTGTAGCTAGAAACTCTGCAAGTCGCAAAAAACAGTTATATAGGATTGCAATCTTTGCGTGGCTTTAAACTTTTCGATTTCAATCAACCCTTCCAGTGAGGCTGCGCTTCAACCGCACATGTCCTCGAAGAAACGAATTTTCAATGCAAAATCGATTTTTCAAATACGAAATCATTACTGGGAGCTCCGAGCTCGGTCAACATATAATATTACCAGATATCCAGTGACCCGGCTGTTGTGTATTTTTTTAAAACTTTGTTAAATTCCGTGTCATTCGATCAGTTTATGCCCTGTAAATAACCAAATTAATGCAGCTAGTAGCACCACCCAACTTCGTCTCAACTTGTGAAAGCAGGCAACATCAGAACATATGTTTATACTTTTTTTGTTGTCGGAACGGACTAGCAAGTACAGCACTCAGTACACAATCAAATCCATTGTACTGCATTCGGATTCCCTTTTTAATTTCCTTTAAATCAACGCGACCTCCGAAGAAGTCTGAGCAGATCTTGTGGTGGCAAGGAGCCAAGGAGGTCGCTTCTTAATACATCGAGTGCCAAAGACCTCAAGCCTGATTCGAGCGAACGTGCAGGCAGACGCGCAGGAAGTGGTCCAGCCGTCTTATACTCCTCTCCACATGCTAGGTAAAGTGCACTGTCTGAGATGCGCACGTTTTCCATGAGCTTTGCTCATAGAAAGTGGCCCGTCATCAGCGCAACCAGTCCCCTCTGCTTAGTGACAGGAGAAACTGCGACAGTCGGTCGGACATGACAGGTAACATCAGTTTTGTCCATCTGCAGCCTCTTTCAGCCTGCCAAGCTCGCTTGTGGGTTAGAGTAACCCGTTTGCTAACCGTGGCTTTGATGGCCGCAGAAGAGAGTGACAAAACGGGCTCCGGCTCAAGGAAGTTGGCCTCAGAGCGCATTCTGGCTAAAGAGTCAGTGATCTCGTTACCTGTGGTATCCACGTGTCTCGGGACCCATGTTAGCATCAGGCTATTATGTCTACCGAACATAGTTCAGCCTGGATATACAAGGACTCGACTACCCTTGAAGTGGTTGCAGGGCTATCTAAGTCCATGAGCGCAGCCTAGCTGTCGCTGCAGACACATATAGATCTGCCTCTCCATCGGTTTTCCACAATAAAATGCATCGCTTCTTGAACCGCATACACCTCCGCTTGAAACACAGATGCATGCATTCCAAGAGCAAAGTGCAGTTTTGTCCCGCAAGATTCCACGTAGACCCCAGAGCCGGAACCGTGCTCGGTCCTGGAGCCATCCGTGAAAATGCGAAAACAGCGTGTGGCGGGCTCATTTTCTGAGTTTGACCACAGTTGAGCCTCTGGCAGCATCACACTGTCAGATCGAAGTCCATGTCTACTCTGTTGTCCAGTGCCGTGCAGGGCCGTGCCAATTCCCATTGTGTTTCAGCCTGCAGATGGCCTCTCAAGGCCTTTCCTTCGATGAACTTATGTTTCGAAGCACGATTACTACGGAGCCAACTTTTAGACGTAAACTGTGCGGTGGTAAGCCAGGCACATCCAAGGAGTTTAAAAATTCAATTGGATAGTTGGTGGCTTCATCTTCATTTGTTACACAGTCAATGTATTTGAATGAATACATTGTTCCAATGATATCATTTTGAATTATGTAGTTTAGGTCATCTACATCTTTATTCTTATCCGTTAAAATTGCTCGCTCACTCAACCATTCACTATTTTTGTAGTTATTAATGATGTTTGGGAATACTTTATTGATAAGTTCGTCTTTCGATGAGACAAAGTTACTGAAATTCTGAGGAAATGAAATCAATCCACTCGATTCGTCGACAGGCACTCGACCATTACCGATAGTCAGTAATTGCTCAGAGAAATTTTCAGTAGATGTATCATTAAGTAATGCAACTCTCATGTTTGAGGCAAGCGTTTATTTCGTCAGCAGCCGTTGATCTTGGAATTACTGGCAGCGTTTGGCGGAAGTCGCCAGACTATAAAATCGTTGCGCCACCAAAACATTTCGAGTCATTGCGTATATCTTTCAATGTTCGGTTAAGTGTTTCTAATGCACGTTTATGCGTCATTGTGCATTCGTCCTAGATGATGATTTTCGATGCTGATAAAACTTTGGCCATTGCTGAGTTTTTTGAAATATTGCATGTGGGTTCTTAAATTTTTTGAAGATTTAACGGCAATTTTAATGCTAAATGAGCCGTACGGCATCCTTCTAACAATGTGGCTGCTATTCCAGAAGAAGCAGCTGCAAGCGCAATTTGGATCTCGCACGAACAGTGACTAAAATTACTGACATGAGGAATGTCTTACCAGTTCCACCAAGGGCATCAAGGAAATATAAACCACCATTTCCATCATCAATTGCCTTCATTAATGTATCATAAACTTCTTTTTGTTGGCGATTCAACAGTGGTACATTTGCTTGAACTACTAAACCTAATTCCTGGTGCTCATATTCACGTTCGCGTTCCAACTCTCGACTAAAAGCGTCATTCATTTCACGATTTGGTGCTGGCATTCCTAACCTGACTAATAAACTACCGCACATAAGGTAACACATGTCTTCGATCAAGAGTCAAGCCCGATTATGTATCTCCTCATTCATCTCAAGATCCGGATTTCTGGAACTGACACGAATTTGATGTAAAATATCTTCTGACATATTATCCTTGTATTTATGCCATAGGTTAGATGGGTTCGATGGAAAGCTTGTCAAAATGATGATAGCAAATAATGTGCGTATCTGACTTGGAGATGCAGAGATAATGGCTTCAACGATTGTCGCATCCCAATGGGTATCGTTTTCTAGTAAATTGAGTTCTTCACATGCAGAACGATATGTTGGGAATATTGTACCATTAACAGTCCGTAGTGACTTAAATGACGTTGGCCCACGCGCATTTACCAGCAACAACCGCAAATACGAGGGGTGCCTTTTATATTTCGGGATTTGGCAACCCTGGTGCTGCAATCTGGCAACTGACAGCTGTATCGCAAAGTTTGACATTTTTGGCTTTTACGTACTCAGAACGTTTTGAAATACCAGCGCTATTTGTGTTGTTTACAGTAACTTAAAAGATTCATCTCGGTCCAAAAATGGAATTAAATCGTGAACAATTTCGTGCGATTATTTTTAACAACTTTCGACGTGGATTAACTCAGCAACATTGCATGGATGAACTTAATTCATTTTTTGCCGATGAAGCTAAATCAAGGACCAGTGTTTATCGATGGTATGGTGAATTCAATCGTGGTCGTAGTTCACTCGAAGACGAATTTCGTGAAGGTCGTCCAAAATCAGTTGTTGTTCCGAAAACCATTGATGCTGTGCGCGAACTGATATTGCAAGATCGTCATGTGACCTATCGTGAGATTGAGACAATCTTAGGCATTAGTGGGGCCAGCATACATTCAATATTGCATAAACATTTGACCGTCAAAAAAATTTGTTCGCGTTGGATCCCACACAATTTATCAATCGCTCAAAAAAAGGCTCGTGTCGATTGGTCGAAGGAAATGCTCAAAAAAAAACGATCGCGGGGCTTCGAAACCCGTCTATGACATCGTGACAGGTGATGAATCATGGATTTACGCGTATGAGCTCGAAAGTAAACAGCAGTCGACTGTATGGGTGTTTCAAGATGAGCCAAATCCAACGAAAGTTGTCCGCGCACGAAGCACTTCCAAGCAAATGGTCGCCTGTTTTTGCGGAAAAACTGGACATGTCGCAACCATACCACTAGAACAACGCAGAACAGTAAATTCTGAGTGGTACACAACCACTTTTTTGTCAGTTGTCTTTCAAGAAATTAGGAAAACCAATTGCCAAAGATGGATCACTCTTCACCAGGACAATGCGAGCTCTCACACATCGGCTCAAACAACTCCATTTTTGAGCACCCAAAACATCGAATTAATGGGTCATCCGCCGTATAGTCCTGACTTTGCACCGAATGACTTCTTTTTATTCCCGTACGCAAAAAACAAACTGAGAGGTCAACGTTTTTCGACACCTGAAGAAGCGGTTGCGGCATTCAGAATGCATGCTTTGGAGGTACCTCATTCAGAGTGGCAAAAGTGCTTCGATAATTGTTTCAAACGCATGCAAAAGTGTATAGATCTTCATGGAGAATATTTCGAAAAACAATAAAGTGATTTTCGATGATTAAAATTTGTTTTTGTTCTCTAATCCCGACATATAAAAAGCACCCCTCGTAGAAGCATTCATCATTCTTTGGATGAACTGTATACATACGACCAAGAGCATCATTAGAACGCTCATCCGGATAACCAGGAACCGTACGTATCACCTTGCTTCCGTAATAACGAGGCATCTCCGAGTAAAGCAAAGTTCGTGCAAATGGATCGATTTGGCAGATCGCAAAGAAACTGGTCAATGTTGTCGCTGGAGGTGTTTCAGCATGTTAAACTACATTCGAAGCCGTGAAATATACTCGTTGACCATTCTCCATATGAACCGCCAAATGCACAACAGTAGGATGACGTTCGTGAATAGGGAATGCGAATACGAGTATACACCAAATCGCTTCATTGCAGTTCACATAACGACCAACTTGATAGCGCGCAATTTCATCGTTGGTATTGGAGGATTGGATGCCAAAAACCGCCATATCGCTGGCTTTCGTGACATATTTGCAAATGTATTTTATGGATGAAATTACGTTTAGCTATCATTTGCGTTTTGTTATTCCATATCAGATGCGTTTTTGCTATACCACATTTTATAGTGACTTCACGGAAACGAATGGGATAAAAAGTATACTACGTCCGTCTCCTGGTTTTAAGCTACCTCTCCACCAATTTTCAGCCAAATGGGTTCAGCCGTTCTCGAGTTATAAATAGTGTAACTAACATGACCTTCTTTTATATATATAGATTAATAAATGTTAATGAAAAACTTGCTTTAGTTGCTGAATACCTGACGGTCATAAGTCAGTGTTTGGTTACAGGTATAGTGGAAATTAGCAAGAATTTTTTGTTAATAAATGCAAGTGAAACCCACATAAAATCCTCACATCGTAGCTAATTAGTTTTATAAATATTTTAAATATCTTATTACACTCATAACACCAATATCAATGAAAGAAACATGAATCCAATTAGTGCACAAACGAGCTCATGAGTATGTAAGTATGCGTATGCGTATATACATAAGTAAACAAATGCGTGCTTATGCATTTGCACAAGCGCCATACGCATTTTGTTGACTAAACACCTATTAAGCCACACTACTTAGCCCATGGGAATAGCCAGACATGCACACAGGTGCATATGCATGAGGGTGTGTGCGTACATTGCTCATGGCAATGCAAAGCATATTTGGTGCCACAAATTGATTATATTTTGTGCCTAATCATTTTATTACGTGTTTGACTAGAGTTTCGCAAAGTAATTAAATAATATTCCATTGAGGATGGCCGTAATCGCAAAAGTGCGTAGTCATGCAATTTTATGCCAGACACGTGATTTAGCGCAAGGTAATTTTGTTTAGATTAGCTTATGACAACGGCGGCATAACTCGCATACGAGTGCATAATACTAATCGTGGCACTCATGGGGGGATAAAATTGATTGGATTCATTGGCATGGGAGCAGCAGCTACTTATGGTGCACTGGTGACCTAAGCTCATGCATAAACGAGCTGGATTACATGCAATTAAATTTATTTGCTGTTATTTACTTATTTTTAGGCGGGACAGAGATATAAAGTAAAGGAGAAAAAGTGAGTGTATAATTAATTAGCTCAGAATAATAATTTATTGGACATTTTTTTTTTTAATCAGTGTGGTAGCTCATACATTTTTTTGCTGATTTTTAATACTAAGGTCGCTTTTTATGTTGTGAGTTCCGGTACGTCGATATTTGGTTGTTGTTGTTGTTGATGTTAAAGTGGTTCAGTAGTTTTACTGAAATAATCCGAATTAGTGACCAGCACCGTTTTACTACCACGGTCCTCGTGTGATGATGCCTTTTTTGTTTTTTGTTCTAAGTCAGATCCATTTAGTGAGGCCCAAGTATAGCTGCGAATTCTTTATATCGATGTCTGAGATCTCATTAGTTTGCTGCAAGAAAGGCTTACCGAAGGAGCGGAGTCATGCCCTAGCTAGCCCTGGACATTCACATAAATAGTGGAAAAGATTTTCCTTGTAGTTGTTGTAATACATGATACACTTTGATAAAGTTTCGCATAAAGGACTACTTTGAAATTTTGAAGAGCTACATACATAACTGATCGAAAATTTTATATAAGATATGAAGACGAATATTCCGATATTCTACCAATGACAGCTGGAGTACCACAAGGCAGTGTATTAGGTCCTATTTTATATCTAATATACACCGCAGATGTGCCAACTCCGACAATAGATAATGCAATGATAGCAACGTTTACGGATGATACTGTATTAATGGCATCAAACAATGACGAAAACCTGGCGACCTTTACACTTCAAAAATTAATAAACTATACAGTAAATTGGTTTGATGAATGGGGTCTAGAAGTTAATAAAGACAAAACTATACAAGTTAATATATATATACAGTGAGGGGCAAACTCCATTCCCTATTTTTTTTTCATATTATGTGAAAAATATACAACAGATTTAAGTTTAATCGGTTTTGTTAACTAATGTTAATCGATAGAATTCGATTAAACTATGTTTGAAATATGATGTCACGCAAATGTTTGCCTTTTTCTTTAACGCAAAGTTGAGCTCGTTTTTTTGCATTCTCCATGACTTTTTTTAATGTATCTGGTCCTATGGCTGCAATTTCTTGTCGAATATTTTTATATTATAAAAACTGTAAGTGTCTTCGGCTGGTTAGTGTAAACCTTTCCCTTCAAATATCCCCACAGAAAAAAGTCGGGAGCAGTTAAGTCAGGTGAACGCGGCGGCCAGTCAAAATCACCTTTTTTTGACACTAATCGACTTTGAAACATTTCCCATTGTTTTGCCGTATTGCAATCGTCTAGGGTAGTCTTGTGGATTCAATTGTTGCACAGTTTGAATCTTGTACGGAAACAACTTCAAATCGATCCGCAAAATACGTCGCATTGACCTTTTACTGATGCCCAAAGCCTGAGCATCGCGTTCAGTCGAAAGATTTGGATTTTCCTGTAAAAGCTCCTGTGGAATGGTGATGTTGATGTTTGATCTAGCTCTGCGGTGTATAATTGGACGTGGAACATTACTGAGAATACCAGTAGATTTAAATTTAGCATATAATGCACGAATTGTCTTAGGATCAGGTGCTTTTTTCCGAGGAAATTTTGCACGAAACGCGCGTTGAGTCAGAATAATTGAGTTCTGATTCTTAATGTAAAGTTCGACGATTTCAGAACGTTCGACAGGTGTATACTGCGACATGGTTAGAATTCTACTGACGTCTACTTTTTAAAATGTCATACTTTAAGCCGCATTTACGTCTACGTCAAAAATTATGGCCAGTTTACATTAGGGAATCGAGTTTGCCCCACCCTGTACAAACAAAAAGACATCAAAATACATTCTTACCTTAAAAAACAACAAAATAAAAATCTGCCCAGCAGCAAAATATCTTGGAATAACTATTGACGAAAAACTAGCATGGAAACAGTATATCATTAACAAAAGAAATCAAATTAAGAATAAGTACCGGCAATTAAGTTGGCTAATCGGACGAGCATCAAAACTATCACTTTATAATAAGGTGACTATATACAAAAGAATTATTACTCCTATCTGGAAATACGGAATAGAAATATGGGGAACGGCTAAAAACACAAATCTTCAGCTCATACAGCGAACACAATCCAAAATATTACGAAATATAACAAATGCTGGTTGGTTTATTTCCAATTAAGCCTTACATCGTGACTTAAACATAGACACTATCCAAGAAACAATCACAAAATGTAGCACTAAGGATATCCAGCGACTGTCAGTCCACCTAAACGAACAAATGCGTAAAATAGTACCGGCAGAAAATATCAAACGAAGATTAAAGCGACTCACACCGACTGATCCCTCTATAAGATTTACAGTGTAATAACAAAACAAAAAAAATTATAATAATAATAACAATGATAATAATTATAACAGATTTTTCTTACATTGGTAAAAGAACATAATAGACCCTAACTGTACAAAAATTACATATTGTTAATATATAACAGACTGTAATAAATAAAGGGGAGATATAAAAAAAAAAAATGTAGTTAATTGCTTTCATCTTCTTTTGGCTAAAGCATGATAATGTGAAGCAATGGAATGAGTGGAGTGGAGACTGCCACCGACTCTGCTAAGTCTAGTGTCGAACCTTTGCTTGCTAGCTCATCCGCTATCTCATTGCCCCGTATGTTCCTATGACCGAGAACCCATATCAGAGTAATTTCAAGCCAATGACTAAGTATTTCTTGTTCCTCTCTACACTTTAAGACTAGCTTGAATGAAATGGAGTTGGAATCCAAGGCCTTAATAGCTGCTTGATCTGAGAAGATAGCTACTCTTGCACCAACTTCCTTGTAGAGCTTTAGTGATTTGCATGCTTCTCTGATCGCTAGAAGTTCTGCCTGGAACCCGCTGGCATAGTCAGGAAGTCCAATTGAGTGAGAAAAGTTGAGTAACTCCGAATGGAAGCCAACTCCCACACCTAAGTTCATTTTAGATCCGTCAGTGTATATTTCATTGTCGTATCTTCCAATCACCTTCCCTTTGTTCCATTCGGCTCTCGGTGGTTAGTTGTAAGCCAATATTTTTATTGGAAAGATTTGATAATTTTGAATATAAGGTATTTTAGAAAACTTTGTCATTGAAGCGGTATTTTATTTATTTACAGCTAAAATAGTGGGAAAATACATTAAAGTTTTTGTGGAATGATTTAATGAGATTTTCGATATGTCAGGTGTTTTTTTAAGCTGCATCATCGGCCCATATATCTTTCGAAATAATGAAGGAGCTACCGTTACGGTAAATGGCGACTGCTATCGAGCCATGCTGACTGTAATTTTGTTTCAAAGAATTAATCAGCTAAACATCGAAGACATTTTTTTTTTGATGAGTGAGATAGGGTTCAAAAAGTCTTCGCACTTACAGCGAATATCGTCTACTGATTCGAGTGGTGTGGTCTCTAAAACAGTTCCTTCTCTCCTTTTGGGGAGACACCCTTCCCGGTGCTACTTTCTGCATTACTTTAGGAGGACTCAGTACGGCATTAATAAAGGACCAATTCTATTCACCCACGTCTGGGTCCACCTCATTTTCAGCCAGCTTTCGTGGGGCTTCTCTTTGTTGCATTGTATCGAGGCCTATCTTTTTCCCGTAGTTCGTCCTCGATGTATCTCCATCAGTTTCACGTTCGTTCCAGCTGTCCTCACGTTCGGGCATTTTGCTGATTATACTACTCGACGTGATGATGCCAATATGTTTCCTCAAGCCATCTCTTTCCTCAAGCCATCTGTCTCAGCTAAACAAAGTGTCTTCAGCGTTATCGGTCGGTGCTTCGCAGTATATGCACTTGGGACCGCGTACATTGCCCATGCGGTATAGGTATCTTCGGAAGTGTCCGTGGCCAACGAGGAACTGAGTTAAGAAGTAATTCACTACCCCGGAGTCCCTCGGGATCCAGTTGCCTATTGATGGACTGAGTTTGGCCGTCCATCGGCCACTGTAAGAGCATTACAGGCATTATTTTCGAAGAAGAACGATCCGAACTTTACCAGCCCAGCATGGTTTTTCTTCAAGCATATCCGATTTTCAGTGCCTTAAATAGTACCCCAAGCAGTTTTGCTTGTTAACGTACACATCTGTTTATGTGAAAATGCGAAAAAATCACGCAATGCGCGAAATGCACTTCTTGTAGAACGACCTTTTTATAAAACGTTGGTATCACTTCTGTGTGTTGTTCAACATAATCATAATTATAATTATCGCTCCATGACTAAATTTTTCAAAGCAAAAAAGGCAAAGTAGTGATTGCCTGAAAGAAAATTTCAAAAATTTACATTTCCAAATAGTTGATGTGTCACCCGTGAGTTCTATTATATACATACTTTTGTACGCTATGTACTCGGTTCAAAAAGTTATTTTTCGTTCCTTCAAAATACCAACTTTATGCAAATGATTCCAAACTATTTTCAGACAAAAATTCAGCTCATGTGACCATCAAACTGAATAGTTTTCATAATTTTACCGACATTTTCAACAATTGGCGTTCCTCAGCTATGATGTCCATAGTCCCATGTCGAAATCGTTAGACCCATCGAGTTGCTATTGGATAATGCACAATTCAGCTGCATAAATGCAATAGCACAAATTTTTTTGCCCGCCTACTCCTGCACTTCAAGTTCGTACAAGTGTAATCAAGTAGACTCGGGTACAAGTGTAATCAAGTAGACTTCTGCCAGATTTCCACCAGAAAAGCGGCAGGACTTGTAAGAAAATGTTTTGCCCATGAGGTCGTTTGAATCCTATCAAATATTTCACTAAGCCGCTTAAGCCTGCGGTAAGAGCAAGGAATATTTGTATAGCTATGAAGGTCGCCCCTGCCATGAATATAAACAGCAAGTTTTAAAGAAAGTATGCGTTTGAATTTTCAATACTTAGGGTGAGCATAAGAAAAATTATTGAAAATAAATAAAAACACTAAATATAATATTCAGGCACAGCCAAGCTTACTGAAGATGATTTCTAATTGCAGCGGAAATTGCGATAAATAAATAAAAGCAATAATTTAATTTCCTGCCGGCCTTAAGCTCATAAACTAAAAATACCAAAACTAAATATTTCGCGGCCATTAAACAGATTAAATCAAATAAATAAATTGAATGCTATGCTTCTATTGCTAGTTGCTGGACTACATTAATACAAACTAACCAGGTCTAACTGCATTAATTCGTATTTTATAAAAACAAATAATTGGGGCGTACACTTCTGTTAGGTGATTGGCCAAGCTCCTCTTCTTATTTTTCATATTTTATACGGATACTTCTAAAAAAAGCTTTTAATATATTAACGAAATTTCTGAATAGCATATCCAACCAGAGAATATCCAATTCAACAACCGCTGAAAGCTTTTACTGTTAGCAACAGAATGAAAAAGACTTTACAACAGGTTAACAGAACAGATAATTTGCGGTATCCAAAAAGCTGTAGAAAAATCTGTTAAGTTGCTGTGCTCCAATCAGAGAATGTTAATGAACATTAACATTAATGAACATTAACATTCTCTGTTCTAATTAGACTCTAATCAGAGAAATGGAACAACAACAACAACAAAAGAAGAAGAAGAAGAGGACGGCATACAACAACAACAAAAACAGCAACAACAACAACAACAATTATTCAAAAATCAAAACAACAAGTAATAATAATAATAATAATGGCAACAACAACAAAATAGGAAGACAACGAAGCAGAAGACCAACAACAACAGAAGAAACTCAGTGATACCAATTATAGTTAATACTAATATGTTTTGTCAACCTTATGACCAACCTCTAGTGAGTGATTATCTAAACCGTCTAAAAATTGGCACGTAATACGTCCGTCACAATGCGTCCGTTGTGGCAATGCATTTTTCTGACAGCAAAATAGATTATTTGTATCAGAGTCAAAGGCGCCACATACGTGCCGTACGCTATGCCGGAATGCACAAAAACTGCCAACTTTCTACTTTTGCCGTACGGCAAGTGCGGCGAAAAAAACAACTGTTTAAAGAGGAACAATTTTGTATTGCGCAAATTTGTATTGGTGTTTTTTTTTTATTATGTCGAATTAAATGCAGAAAGTAAATGGAATTTAAATTGAGTCAAATCAAATGTCCTCTTATATAAATAATATTTTCAGTAAAAGCTGGCAAGAGTAGAGTAAAAGCTAGACTCAACCAAGCTGTACTGAAAAATAAATGTGCGTCCAGATCTCGAAGTTATGACCGCACCCACCATCTACGACTACCGCAAATTCTATTGAAACCCACTTTCGCTTCAATAAGCATTAATTTTGTAATCTATTTTGCAACCAACGAAAATCTGTTTATACAAATTAAACAATTCAATTTATTTGATAATTTTATTTTTTCGAACCGATCACTTTCAAAGCCGATCTTATTCTGTCCTTCTTTTACAATATTTTACTTAAGCTAAGCCTATCCAATTTTGCTAACCGTTAATCGAAAATATGTTTTTGCTAATTCCATCAAATAACATTTTCCAGGAATTTATCTACCGCTTTAGCGTGCCGTGTGCAAAACCTTTTCCATTCCCGCAATTTGTCCTTTGCAATCAATGAAGATCATTCATATAGTTGTAGTTGCAGCTTCGTTCTCATTCGCTCTTACTACTTATCTGTCGCTTAGCGTGCCGTGTGCAAATGAATGAAGATCATAAGCGTGGTTATAGTTGTAGGTAGCTTCGTTCTCCTTCAACTCTTGTTGTTATCACTCTTACTATTCTCTGAATGAACTAATAAGTTGGGGAAGTTAGCACGTTCCACTAACTTGCACAACGAAATATAATAATTTCCTTTTTTTTTTGATATTTTTGTTTCCCGTATTTAAACAAAACAATTTAACGTTTTTAGTCTTTAGTGTTGAAAAAATTTATTTTCAGAATTTTTTCGTTTAATTTTAATTATTATTATTAACAATACATTGTGTAAAATAAGTACCCGGTATTTAAAAAAAAACAAATTTTTTCATATTATTCATCATTATTTGTTGGATCGCCTTCAAAATAGGCTCCTTTTGAGCCGATACAAATATTCCAACGAACAACCCAGTCATCCATGGCCCGCTGGTAGGCCGGCGCCAGGATGGCCTTCAGCTCCTTTAGCGATTTTTTTTAATGTCTTCAATCGACTCAAAACGCCTTCCCCGAAGTGACAATTTTAGTTTTGGGAAGAGAAAAAAGTCACAGGGTGCGAGATCTGGCGAATACGGTGGCTGTTCGATAGTATTTATTAAGTTTTTGGTCTTGCATTCGCGTACAATCAAGGCTCGGTGCGATGGCGCGTTGTCGTCGTCCAGAATCCTTCCACAATTCGGGCCGTTTACGGCTAATGGCTTCACGTAAACGCCTTAAAACGGATAAATAATATTCCTTATTAACCGTTTGGCCCTGTGGAAGGAACTCAGAGTGCACCACGCCTTGGTAATCAAAGAAAACCGTGAGCATAACCTTCACTTTTGACCGGCTTTGGCGTGGTTTTTTTGGATACGGCTCGTTCTCGAAGCGCCATTCAGACGATTGCTGACTGGTTTGCATATCGTACTCGTAGACCCATGTCTCATCACCAGTTATTATGCGTTTCATGAACGTAGGGTCCGTATTAGCTCGGGAAACCATGTCTTCAGAGACCTCCATCCGATGCTCTTTTTGCAAAAATCCATAGTAAAATTCGCCAAGTAAACAAAAGATCAACTCACTTTGACTGCAGAATAAAACACACTAAGTAATAGATCCCGTTCTAATAAGGCTTGTGCATTCAAGGACATGTGTACCAACATGAAAACCCCAAATTTGAAGTGTCAGGTATTCCCGGGAGAGTTTAAATTATAAATTCCGGGTACTTATTTTACACAATGTAAATAATTAAAAAATGTAACTTTGGAATTCTTCTTAATTGGCGCGATAACCGTTTACGCGATTTCGGCCGAGCTTAACAAAGCGCGCCAGTCCTTTTGATATTAACTTATTAAAAGAGAGAATTTTCATTTTAAGGTCCAAAACTTGGCCTTTCATTGTGACACCTCAATGCCTTTTTCACATCAGCGTGTCAGTCGAATGCGTTGCCGCAAATTTTCAAAATAAATTTGATTCAGTTTCAGAAAATCGTCTCTCAGATTAATGCAAAAAATTATGGCAATAACTTTTCAAAAAATTCCGGTCAAAAATAACCAAATTTAAGAAATATTTAAATTTTAAAACGAAGATAAATATTTTAAAACAAAAAATAATAATTAAAATAAATTTTGCAAATTAAAAGAAATTTATTTCAGTAATAAAAAAAATGAGATTCATTATTATGAAAGATAACTGCTGAACAGAATTTATGTGAAAAAAGTGAAATATTTTAATTAACATAAAAATCTATTTGAAAAATACGTTACAGGTTATTAAAAAAGTCAACAACTATTCAAAAGGTATTTCGAAAATAACTTAATTGCAACAGTAAAAAATTTTCTTTCAAACTCATAACAACAAATTAAAGCAAAATGAAAATATTATGAAAATAAAAAATATGTAGACTCATATCAAAAAATATTTCTAAATTTAGTTTATTTGCAAAAAATTATCTCTCAAATCAAAAGAAAAATTATGAAAGTAAAAAATAATTTTTAAAAATAAAAAATTTGGTTTCTAATTCATATAAAATATTATTTCTAAATTTAGTTTAGTTGCAAAAAATTATCTCTCAAATTAAAAAAAAAAAAAATGAAAGTAAAAAATAATTTTTGAAAAATAAAAAGTTTGGTTTCTAATTCATATAAAATGTTACTTCTAAATTTAATTTAGTTGCAAAAAATTTTCTCTCAAATTAAAAAAAAAATTATAAAAATTAAAAATTATTTTTGAAAAATAAAAAAATTTGCTTTCAAATTCATATAAAATATTATTTCTAAATATAATTTAGTTGCAAAAAAGTATCTCTCAAATTAAAGCAAAAAATTATAAAAATAAAAAATAATTTTTGAAAAATAAAAAAATTTGCTTTCAAATTCATATAAAATATTTTTTCTAAATTTAATTTAGTTGCAAAAAAGTATCTCTCAAATTAAAAAACAAAAAATATGAAAATAAAAAACAATTTTTCAAAAATAAAAAATGATTTTTCAATAATAAAATAATTTTGAAAAATAGAAAATTTTTTTTAAAAAATAAAAAAAATATTTAAAACAAATGTTGGTCAAAACACAAGCTAGAAAAAAATCAAAAAATGTTTTGTATATATGCGGCATTACTTTCATTGCAGCACCACGTTGCGTTTTACACGTAATGTCAGTCAAATGCGTTGCCGCAACAAACTCATTGTGACAGGCCTATAAGGCTCCGCAAATCGAATTAGCTCTTTAATATCTAAAAGAGAAAAAAGTCATGGTGAAAAGATTTTTAGAGGTGTACTACCTAGCAGACCTTTACTCGGCTCTGAGCGAATTTGGCGGATATGCTGACGTCATTTGTTTTGTGTTTCAGAAAATTTAGCTTTAGCTTAGTGAAACACAAAACGAATGACGTAGAATCCAAAGTTCCCCTTAAATTTTTTTTTCCACCATACCTAACGAGCGCAAACCTGGTATCTATCATCTTGGCAAAAAAGTGTATTCTGTACACTGAAAATCTGCTCTGACGAAGTCGCTCTCCCTGCATCCCAGTATTTTAAAGTACTAAAACCAAAAAACAAAAAACACACACAAACACAAAATCTTGTTTTCGTGTATTTTGATTCTTGATATTTATTTGTTCAACTAACTGGACTCTCAGTTCATTTACTCGCTATTGTAAATTACAATCTTTCATTAATTAAATTATTACTCAAATTCATCTTCAATAACTAAATAAATATATGCGTATAGAATAAATATTTCGAAATGCGTTTTGAAACGTGTTTTTGTTTTCTTCTTAAATACTTCGATATTATCGCCATTAACACTTCCTTTTCTCTCCATTTATTGCACCTTTCAACAATTTTTTATTACGAATTTTCCTTACAATAAACGCTCGCTTACAATACATACATACATACACTTGTACACATGTATATATATACATACTATATACCGCTACGTAAATTCTCTTCGTTATCTAACAATTCTGCCGTTATTTACAGTTACATTTTTGTTTTTATTTTTCCCTTATTTGCATGCGAGTACAACAACTTAATATTAGAGAATTTTTTGGAAAAATAAGAATTTGGTAAATTTTCAGCATTTTTCATATTATATTCGTACATATTTATGTATATGTTGATTTTAAATACTTTCCAAGTATTTTCGTTACATTTATTATTTTATAATTATTTGTTATGTAAATAAATTCAGAATTTTGTAAGTAAATCGAAATGTGCTATTATTAATAAATTTAAGTATATTTTCAATATATGGACGCATTTTATTTTATTATTTATTGTATTTTTTTTTTTTTACCGACAATCAAATATTGCAGTTAGTGAAATTCATAAAGGCAAATCAACGCTTGTGCTCTCATTTCTCCTCTTTGCTCTTGCGCTCACTCCTTTGTTATTGTACAACTAGTTAAAGGTTGGGGTATTCATGCGAGTATCAGCTTGTGCTAATTTATGTGTTTTGTTTGTGTTTTTTGTTTTTTTTTTTTGTTTTTCAGTATTCGAACAATTTATTTAGCGATTAGGTAAATTTGTTGTTATTCACTTGGCGAGAGCGTAACCTGATTTTCTAATAAGAATGCATGCAATTGTATGTAGCTGCGTAAATTCTTTTATTTATATAAGCATGTATGTGTGTGTATATATCGCTTGATACTTTAATCTACAAAGCTCGCTATGATTTGTCTGCATTTTTGTGCAAATACCATACATGGCTTGATATGCAAAACCCTTTTTTTTATTCTCAATGAGGGACATCACGCGAAAAACGGTACGATCTCTTAATTTTGGCAGCTCAGAGAGGCACATTAGCGATAATATGTGTGTATTCTCTATATTTGAAAGCGAACCACATTTTTAATAAATCTTTTGTTAAAAAACAATCTGTTATGCATTTTTAGACTTTTAGAAAGTTATATTAACAAACTTTTTTTAATTGAAATATTTTATAAAAAAATTGAAATAAAAAAAAAATGTATAAAAAAAATTGAAATTTTTTTAATTTTTTGTATTAGTTTTGGTGTAAGTCATATTAAACATGAAAGCTGAGACATGAATTTCTCTACTTTCTAAATTAAAGTTAGTTAATTACAAATGTTTTTTTTTTTTAATTTTATTTTTAGTATTTTGGAAATAATAACTAAATCATATGAAACGAAAGAACCTATTTTCAAAATTGTTGGGCTCTAAGTTATTATATTTAAATACTTTAAACAAAAATATCACAAAGAAAATTTCCATAAAGTTACAGCAATCATATTAAAAAAGTGTATTTATTTTTTGCAGTAAATTTTTTTTTTTAAATGTATTTTTAGCCTTCTTCAAAAGAAAATTCTTTTTTATAGCTTTAAGTTAAAAGAATTTCATTTCTTTTAGTAATATAATAAAATATATATACTTTTATTTGTAAAAATTTTCAAAAAAATAATAAACTAAATTAACAGAAAAATAATTTAAAAAAAATGTTCGGCATACAATTTTTTTTTCTTTATAAATGTAGATATATGAAACAGAAATATCACAAGTTTATTCAAAATTTACTGAAAAACAAACTTTTTTTGGAAAGCGAAAAATTTATTCACTTTAATTTTTTTTTGGAAAACGAAAAATATAGGTCACTATAATATAATGAGAAACAGTATAATTAATTTTTTCACAGAAAATTTCAAAATAAGTTCAATTCAGCTGCAGAAAATCGTCTTGCGGGTTAATAAAAAAAATTACAAAAAGAATTTTTGAATTTCAAAAAGAACGTTTAAATACCTTTTCGAAATTCCATCCCATATTTTTTCGTTGACGAGAACGATCGCCACGTTACTGTGAATTGAAATCGATACCGCGACATGATAAACGATTATTTTTGGCCGCAATTGAATGGTATGGACTTAGACGACATGTGGTTTCAACAGGACGGGGCCACAAGCCACACAGCACACGCTACAATTGATTTGTTGAAGAGTAAGTTCGATGAGCGCATTATTTCCAGAAATGGACCGGTCGGATGGCCGCCGCGCTCGTGTGATTTGACGCCTCTAGACTATTTTCTTTCGGGTTATGTGAAGTCATTGGTCTACAGTAACAAGCCGGCGACGATTTCTGAGCTCAGAGCCAATATTGAACGCGAAATTGCTGGAATTTCGGCCGATTTATGCAAAAGAGTGGTCGAAAATTGGGTTCAACGATTGGACTTCGTAAAACGTGCACGCGGTGGTCATGCAAAAGAAATCGAATTTCATACTTAAATGTATATGTTCAAACTCGATAAAAAAAAAAAAATTAGTTAAAAAAGTCAAACCCTTTGTGTTTTATTCAAAAAAAAAGTTGAAGCGATCTTACTGAAAAACGCTATATGTCAAAAAAGCACAATAGTTGGGCCGCCAGTTGCGGTCTCAGAGTCAACACCGACAAAATGGAGTTGATTCTATTCACCAGAAAATACAAGCCTCCACCTTTTAAGCTTCCAAGACTAAACAACCAGTATCTTACGCTCTCATCGGAAGTCAAGTATCTTGGTGTAATACTTGACCCCAAGCTCCACTGGAAGCTGCACATAGAAAATCGGGTTAAGAAGGCCAATATAGCCTTCTACGCCTGTAAATCTATCTTTGGCAAAAAATGGGGTCTCAAGGCAAGTGTCGCACTTTGGATGTACAACTGTACAACTTAGTGGTTCTGCCAATTTTGACATATGGTTACCTAGTTTGGTGGGAAGCTCTTCAGAAGGGCTACAACACCACTAAAGTAGAGAGAGTGCAGAGAACTACATGTGTGGGCATTACTGGTGCTTGTAGAACATGTCCCACTGCTGTGCTCAACGTTATTCTGCAGCTACTTCCTGTGGATCTGCAAGTTAAATCCATTGCTACTCAGAGCACACAGATTGAAGGAGATTGGCAACTTCCTGTATGACATAGTAGCATCTTGAAGGAGATCTTCCCTTCCTTCTCTGTTCTTCGCACTGATCTCTCCATCCGCAAACTGGGATTTGAGGGTTGTGCTAGGGCTACCTTTCCGAGCAGGCAAGACTGGAAGGAGGGGAGAGTCGGCTCGGATATAGATACCTTTGTTTTCACTGACGGATCCAAGATGGAGTCTGGAGTGGGAGCGGGGGTTTACTCTAAATCAGCCAGCATTTCGATCTTCTTTAAACTGCCGGAAACAAGCAGCGTTTTTCATAAAGAGGTCTTCGAGATCCTGCAAGCATGCAAAATGCTTCGGGATCGCTGTTAGGAGGGAGACATTAATGTTTCTTCCGATGGTCAAGCTGCGATCAAGGCCCTATCGTTGCCGTATTGCAGCTCTCTTCTGGTGAACTTCTGTAAGAAGGAACTCAAACGTCTCGAACGTGCAGCAAATATTTACCTTATCTGGGTTCCTGGGCACAGGAATATCGAGGGAAATGTGATTTCCGATGAGTTGGCCAGGAAGGGGTCGACAGAACCGGTTTCCGCTGTCCACTTCTCAGACATCGGTGACCCCTTAACCGTTGTTAAAGGGTAACTACACAATTTCTTTCTAAAACAAGCACAAGACAGATGGAGGTATGTCTCATCGTGTGCTATTTCGAAAACACTATGGCCTCAATAAGATAGAAACAGAACGCTTAAAATGTTGGGAATCCCCCGCCATTCAATTTCCAAACTCATTGCGGTGTTCCCTGATCACTGGGTGATCGGTACTCATGCGGAGAAGCTTGGAATTCCGTACAACCCGTATTGCAGAAGCTGTGGGGACCCTACAGAGAAAGAGACTGTTGAACACTTTCTCTGCAAATGTGCGGCTCTGGCGGCTAGGCGCTTGAGTTTCGCTGGCGTGCCCTTTGGGGATGACTTGAAGAAACTCTCCAGCCTAGATCTCTTTTCTCTCCTCCACTAGATCAACAGCACTGGATGGATGTAAACGGTTTTCTCTTGCCAATAATTTTTCTTTTCACAGGTAGTGGTCCACATTATGGTATTAAAACGGCACGTAAGTACTACTTGAAGTGTACCTGGGGTGGTACTCTTGCCATCTTACCTACCTTCCTTCCTACAATATTTTAATTAACATAAAAATCAGTTTCAAAAAAATATATTTTCTAACGTCAAAAATGAAGTTTTTCATATTTATACAATACAAAAATTTATATTACCTACATAATTGCGCAAAAATTTTGATCACAAATTTTATCTCTATTAATGCAATTTTTTAAATTTAAAATGTTAAAATTTTTTTTTAAATTTACCGCAAAAGTAATTCATTTTTATTAATTAAAACATTTTTTTAATTTAAAATGTTAATAAAAAAATGTATTTCAAATATTTTTTTTTAAATTTGATCACAAAAATAATTTTATTCTATTAATAAAATTTTTTTAAATTTAAAATGTTAAAATTAAAAAAAAAATTCATCACAAAAGTAATTTCATTCTATTAATGAAAACATTTTTTTTTCATTAATATGTTAAAAAAATATTAATAAAAATTTATTTAAAAAAACATTTTTTAAAGTTGCAAAATAAAATTATAAAAAAATTTCGCTGAAAAAAATTATTATTTTCAATTATGCAAGAAATCTTTCCAATATTTAAAAGCGACAATTAATGGAAAAATTAGTGCAAAGAATTCGTAAAAAAATTTAATTTTGGAAATTTGGTCTATTTAAATTTATTGAAGAAAAATTTTTTACTTTTTTTTTTGTTTTTTTTTTCGCTGTATATTTTCCAACGAATTTTTATGCATCGAACATGAGCAAAAGCTCTTGACTTTTTAGTGTTTTGGAAGAAAGCAAAAAAAAAAAATTCTTAAAGGCAAATTCGAAATAAATCGAACATAAATTAAAGAAAATTTCAAAATCGATTCAGTAGTCATAAAATTTAGTTAATAATAAATTTAAAAAAATTCTAAGCCAATTTATATTTTTATATTTATATTTATATTTTCAAAAAATTGTTTTATTTAATTAAATGGCAAAATAGATACACTTTTAAAAAATTATTCAAAAAAAAAAACTATTACTTTAAACTGATTTAATTTTATACTGTGTGAAGGATATTAAATTTTTCATTGTTTTCATTATATACCAACACAATTCAAAAATCGAAGTAACGCTAAAAAATTAATAAAACCGTTTTTTATCACTAATGTGCCATCTCGAGCCGCAAACTTGGACAACCCACACCCAATAAACGGCATAAAAATAACACTTCGCCCATTTGCACGTCGAATGTCCTCGCATTGCTTTGGTTATTCAATTCAATTCTATTTTCGATTGATTCGATTTCTTGAAATACTTTTTTCATGCGCCTATAGACTGTGTTTTAAATTGCATAGCGAAACTAACTAAATACGATTACGATACAATGGCATCATTTTTTTTTTGCCATTTTATTTATTTGCAACATTTTAAAGCTCCTTCTTTCGCCTCTTTCTCACATCAGCGCCATTTATGACGCCGCTCCAGTACGCGCGCGCACCAGACGCATGCGATCCTGCAGATAGTCACAAATCGAAGAGTACTTCTGTTGCCGCGCCACCTGCAAAGCAGTTAGACCTTCCTGATTTTTCTGCAGTATATCGCTGCCGCCGCCAATCAGCTGCTTGCAGACGGTCAAGTGGCCAAACATGGCCGCCGCATGCAGCGCTGTTTCGCCGTTCTTGAAAATAAAGAAAAAAAAATTGGAAAATTTTTTAATATTTTAATTTTCTTGAAACACTTGAAGCTCTTAAGTGAGCTCTGAACGCCTCCTTACCGGTAATATTCCCAAATTAGGCCTGTGCTTCAACAGCTCAGTCACTACAGCCGCATGTCCCTTGTGCGCTGCCTTGAAGAGTGGTGTCGCACCATCGCAGCGCACCGCATCCACGAAGGCGCCATGTTGCAGCAACACTTTGCATATGTGATCGTGTCCCATTTGTGCGGCAATCCAAAGTGGTGTTGCACCATCTATTCGCTTCATATCGGGATGAGCGCCAGCGGTGAGTAGGAGGGAGAGTACTGTGCGGTGGCCATTTTGAGCGGCTATAAAAACGGGAGTGGCGCGATCCTGGTGAAGAAATGAAGAAAACCAAATCAAATTTTTGTTAACAATAATAGGAATGACCTCTTAGAACAATACCAAATTTTCAAGCTTTGTTCGAGTGGTCAAAAAAAAGCAAAATTTCCTATTAAATAATGAACAAAAAAAACAAGCAATAGAGAATTCATCTCTCAGCAGCACAATAAGCGCTTCAATTTCAATTAGAGAACTTTAAGTATTTAATGTTAACGTATTTACTCCTATCTTGCCAAAAATAACTTAGGGATCTTCCTCTTAATAAGTAGCTTGCTTCAGAAATAATTTGAAATCAACATCTGATTTCTCAAAATAACTAACTTTGCCCATGAATCTCGAAAAAAAGAATCAAGTACATAAACAGCTATAGAAAACTGGGCTCAATGGGTGCATTCAAGTGTCTGAACTTTTTTATAAATCCACATTGTAATGAATTTCGCAAACTTATAAAGCCAAAAAACTTTTACAGGATATTTGCTGGATTTTCCTTTGGATCCTTGTACAGAAAAATTTTCTAAAATTTGCAGTTTTATGTGAAACTAAAGTGCTAAGAACCACCCAGAGCAGCTCATGAAAACATTAAACT
This sequence comes from Anastrepha fraterculus, assembly GCA_037575425.1. Taxonomy (NCBI): domain Eukaryota; kingdom Metazoa; phylum Arthropoda; class Insecta; order Diptera; family Tephritidae; genus Anastrepha; species Anastrepha fraterculus. The sequence goes on from JAYXIM010050738.1 coordinate 152,242, forward strand.
TGTACTCGATAGTCTGAGTAGGAAACACCTCAACGGAGAAGTCGAAGCTGAAGCTAAGAGTAAAAGTCCATTAACATAACAGGCAGTAATACGCAAGCACTGAACGCGAGCTTAGATTACGCGGTTTCTACGACATGGAGGTCTACTTTAAGGAGAAACCACAGGTGATAATAATGCAAAACGCTCCAATTTACAGATATGTATAGTTAAAAGGAATGAAGGCGTAGAATCTATTGAAATGTCCAGTTTTTCAAGATGAGATCTAAGGTACCAGTTGGAAGCCGAACTGCCCGCTCTTATCTTTAATGTGAACGTTTTCATTATCAGTCAGATAGCCACTGATTCAGTTATGTACGAATATAATTGATCTAAGTAATAGAAGCTTCGCTTATAGATTGAAATTTGAATATTGAACAGGTCGAGCCAAAGAGCACCAAGATATTTGGTGGCTCCTAAAACACTCAGGCTAAAAAGCCTATTGTATTTAGAGCTCTGGAAAAAGGGTAGATAGTCAGAGAGGAAAGGAGAAAAGTATCAGAGAAAGAGATAGAAAAGAATAGAGACAGAGATAGTTAGTTCTGTGAAAACTTTCCAGATTCTTTGGTAAATCTGGAAATATCCTCTAGTTTTAGAGAACGAATATTACTCATTCTCACGACATCGGAAGCCTTGCTCTAGCAAAGGCAGGATACTCACAGAGAAAGTGATCAGTAATATCCGCTTCCCCTAAGCAAGACAGGCAAATCGGGTACTCAATGATGCGAATGGTGGTCATATGCTGACGCCATGGGTTGTGTCCTGTAATGATGCCGACCATCAACCGAACGTCTTTCCTTCCAAGTTTTAGAAGAAAGTTCGACAATTTTCTGTTCGGACTTGTCACAAAACACTTTGCAGTTCTGCAGCGTTCTACACAGGGTCATCGCTCTTTATGTAAATTGCATACATCATCGCTAATCCAATTCATGATTCCTGATTCCGAACCGCTGATCCGAGGGGTTAGCCAATTCATCGGCAATCTCGTTTCCTTGAACACCGGAGTGTCGTGGAACCCATATAAGTGCAAGCCTGTTCTGTCTTGCGATAGAATTAAGCTTCTTCTAACATTCTTGAACAATCTTCGAGATTATAGATGCAATTGGCATTGCTTCGAAAAGTAAATTGTTGAGTAGTATAATAGTTATTTCAAAGACAGAGGGATACTATAAAGACACTTGTAAAAGCGTAAAGTTGTAAAACTTGTACATACAATAACTAACAAAGGCAGTAGAAAGGTGGTCTGGAGCATTATTTGTCACTTCCGAGTAATTTGCCGAGCGCGACTTATCTATTTTGAATCTGCATCCTTTCCCTTATCGAGCGGTGTTGTGCCTACGCCTACATACAATATCTTAAGAACAAAAAGGGCCTTTTATAGTCTGTTAGAGAACAACAACTAGGTTAGGTTAGGTTAAATTGTTGCCAAAAAAGGGAGCCCACTTGGGCGAAAAATCAACTTCGTCCTTGACGACATCTTTGCAGAGGAAAATAGAGGGGAAACGGAGCGGCAAGGCAACGACAGAACGATGGCTATCTACGCAGGCGTCAAAGTGAAGTGAGAGCCAAGATGCTCATATCTTAGCTCCACGCGAGAACAGGACAACCAAGAAGAAGGTGTTGATATGGTTTCACCTCATCCAACATACATATCTCGCGGGTAGTGTTCGGAGGAGCAAGGGCTTTGTTAGCCTTAGCAGATCCCTCGCGCGCCTTTGATCCACACGTGACTAGAAGGATCTCGTGACCTTACAAGTTTGTGCACTTTTCCAGCATTCGGTGAGTAGACGCGACGCCTATCTTTTCAGTAGTAGAATACAGCTAGTCAAGGGTCTTATTTCACTGAGAAACCACCACACAACAGTTTCCTGCAAGCTCACTGTGACCAGGTACCCACATGAGCCAAATATTAACGAACTTGATTGCGATCGAAAGAGAAGCCAAGCTTCCCCCGACAACCATTGAGCACACAATCATCTAGCCCAAGGCCTTAATTGCCGCTCGGCTGCCGGAGTAGATATTTCAGGATTCTCCTGATTCTCCTCTGGAGACTGCAGTCGGTCACATAACCACTGAAAATGTAGTCGACAAGATGCTAAGTAACGAGGTAACGTGGGAGCTCATTAGTGGTTTCGCGGAAAGAATTCTCCGCACAAAAAAGCGGGGCCGGGACGTAGGCACATAGGCATAGACCTTTGTAATGAGGAAGATAGAAGGACACTCTGAAGTAATGCGAAAGCGATTCCATGTATCAATAATTGTCAGGATCTACAGGAGCAGAAAAGATTTAATATTCAACGTAAAGAGTTTTGCGTTTTCACTTTTTGTCGCGCGGTAAAATTTTTAAATCAGAATATTTGAATTATGTTCCCATTAGTAGGTCTCTTTAGGAAATTAATAGAATTTTTAATAGCCCTGATCTTGAATTGGCCCTTTCTAGGGCTCTGTATGTGTTTAAGCTAGAATCATATTACTTCAAGTCTTATCTTTAAATATTATCTTTAAGTCATTTTGTGCCTCCAGTCTGTTAGATTTGTAACAATGTACTTTGAAATGAAATTAATGTACCTCGCTTTATGTACAATAAGATAGTCTAGTTCATTTGACCAATTTCAGATTTTGATTTCAGTGAATTTTCGCTAATTTAGAGTTGCTTCTGGCCCACATTACGGTTATGCAGCACATTTTCGTTTCAAGTTTTTTAATAACCAATCAATAGTTGCAAGCTTTTACTAATTTTGTTTCTTTGTTTTTGTTTTTGTTTTTGTAAATCCACCTACTTTTAATTAACTTAAACTTGAATAGCAGGCATCATAAATCACGAAATGGCGATTAGAAGTGCGATTTATGCCAAGAAATTACGAATATTTCTAGGCATAATAAAGAAATTATACAACAATAGAAAAGTTAAAAAAAAATTGTATTATTATAGTAATTACAAATAATCGCAAGCCAACTTTGTTTTATTACAAAGAGTTCAGTTAATTCAGCGGCCTCACATTCGAATCTAAAAGAATTTTATAAATGCGCTTTAATAAATTTTATTCACCTTCATGCACGCATTCACATTGGCGCCACAATCCAACAGCTCACGCACCAATTTCACATGGCCACCCTGTGCAGCAACAAACAGCGGCGTACCACCGTCCTAAGGGGATAGTCAAAGAAATAGGAAAAAATACTCCAATTTAGCAATTTTTGAAAATTTTTCAAATAATTATCTCATTTTTAACTCACCACTGATGGCGTATCCACGCTAGCGCCGGCTTTTATTAATATTTTCACTACATCTAAGTAGCCACCTTGAGCGGCAAAAAATAACGGTGTTGTGCCAGTAGCGCGTCTGGAATTGGGATCTGCGCCTTGCTCAAGTAGCTCCAATACACAGGGTGTGTGGCCGCCTGCTGCCGAAAGTATGAGGGGAGTTGTGCCGTCCTAATAATAAAAAAAATGTGTTGAATATGACAAAAAAATATTTTGAATGTAAATACAATAACAGTAAAAATAAGTACGTTTGTAAATTCGAAGTGTACCGACTTTTTTTTATATCCAAAGTATATTTATAGGCAAATATAAAAATCATTGGCACAGTTTTTTTACGACTTCAAAAATCTCTGAAATATCCTGAGGATGCCGCTAGATGGCAGTTATAGGTCGCCACCGCATCGAAGTATAATTGAAAAATTTACAGTTCCAAGATGCGTAACATAAAATTTAAAAACTAAAATAATTCAATACTGGTTGATGTTCAACTCATTGATGTTCATTCAAAAAATGGGCACTCAAATCATAAACTTTGCTCTGCTGGTACCCTTTCGTGTTCAATGAAACTACTGTCTGATCTGACTACACGAATCCTAGAGATCAGAACTTCGGTCAAAAAATTTGCTTCTCGGACGGACCCATTTTTGACTCAGCGATTTTGTCAACAAGTAAAATTGGCATTATTAGAGCGAATATAACGAGGACCCGTCATTCCGTACAAGTGGAACAATACTCGATAGGAGTTATGTTCGCATGCAGCGGTGATTTAACTTCTGCAATCAGGGACCGCACGAACGCCGCCAACAAAACGTATGTCCACCTTAACTTGTCAAGTCTCGGCACTTGTCTAAATCTACAAAGCTACAAGGCCCTTATCCGACCAATCTATACCACGGTAAGATGTGAGTTATGGACTCTTTAAGTTGCTGACTGCACGTTGATTCCTAGCATGGAAAGAAAAATGTTTGACCCGGTACAACTCCGAACTAAACAATTTCACTCAGAACAAGAGAGCTGTGCGGTTTGTTAAAGCGTAGCGTATACGATGGCTAGGTCATGCCTGCTGACTGTGCCGTGACAGGAAAGCTAATGGGCGTAAAGGCCAAAGGCAGACCGAGGAACCGATTCATAGAGGCTGGTAAACGATCTTAAGGACTAAATACGTAAATACGAAGTAAAACCTCAAGATCTACCGTTTTGGAGGAGCTTTGTGAAGGAACCTTTCACACAGCCCGCGTTGTAATGCTCTGGGGGGGGGGAGAAGAAGAATGAACAATGCTCGAAGTTGTGAAGGTGCCCAGTGACAGGGCAGCTCATCGCCTTCTACAGGATAACCATTTAAAGACATCCGCTTACTGAGCTACAAAAGCGCAACTGTCGATTGCATTCTTATTCTGATTCATTGCCATACATTAAATGCTCTTAAAGTTGTAATTACAAATTATTCTAGTAGATCTTCTTGGCACACTTCAAACTACCCACTTGGCAACTCGATGGAATAGCCTTTGAGAAAGCTTAGATATGGATATGCAAAAATCCTAGCCGCTATTCCAGGAAACTTGCAGTTGGTATACCATAATATATGTATATGTACATATGACACCCCTTATTTGGTGTATAGCTCCAAGCTCCTCCTTCTATTTGCGGTGTGTTTTTCCACAAATCGATGGGATATGGGATATTAAAAGTAATAAGGCAGAAAATTCGGAAAGACTTCCTGAAAGAAAACTGCTACTTTTAAAGCTGTCTCTGTGCTAAACGGCGGAGTAGATGAGTGCTGAACTGAAAAGTATTTGAATCTGCACTAGCGGCTATTGAAAGTTCCTCACTATGTTCTTGTAAATGCCAGGTTTAATCGAAGATGCTACGCCTACCTGTCCAATGGTAAGGAAGATACAACTTCTCTAGTCAGTTTATCGGTATTATTTCTCATGTCTTATAATAAAAAGAGAGCACGGCAAAGGTGAGGAGGAGATGAGGGGTGTTACACATTACCACGATATACAGAATGGAGAGGGGCTCTCAGGGATTTTAAAAGAAGTAACTGCTTCGCTGAAGTAACAATGGTTTGTTTACGAACAAAATGAGACTGTGTTGGTGATGTATGAAAAAATCAACGCAGCCTTCACTCGTTTACTTCATTGCCATCTGAACAACGACTGATTGGCGAATGTGTGAGAGTGAAGTACTCATTTTAAATGAAATTCTGAGATATTATATGAATCATCACGGGAGATAAGAAATGGTGTCTATACATCAATGAAGCAAAGCAAAGCAAAGAAAGGAGTGGGTGGCTCCAGGAGATACGTACGCCAAAGCCGAGAGTCAAGCCGGATCTTCATCTAAAGAAGATCATGATGTGTGTTTGATGGGACTGGGAGGGCATGGTGCACTGGGAAATGGTCGAAAAGAATGTCACGATCAACAAGGAGCTCTACATTGCCCAGCTGCACAGCATGAATGAGGCTGTTCGACTGAAAATACCTGTTTGAATGGGCAAGTCATACTCCTTCCTTGTTACACAAGTCGTCAAAGCCGCACTCCAAGAGCTCGCATGGGAGGTCCTTCAGCATTCGTCGTAATTTCCGGACTTTGCCCCGATCGATTACCATCTTTTCCGCTCCCTTTCAAACCAAATGAAGTGGTTTATCTTCGATAACAAAGAGGCTCTTAAAACAGGCTCAACAACTTCTTTGACACCAGACCAGGCGATTTTTGGCGAAACGGCATCAACAAATTGGCCGAAAGGGGGAAGAGGTTGTAAACAGCAACGGCGAATATAAATGGTTTTCCAATAACAGGTATTATTGATGAATATATTGCTCTATTGAGAAATGATTAACGTTTTTTTATGGTCGGAATTGGATGGTATTGATCTGGACAATGTTTATATTCAACAAGACGTGCCACACAAGCAACGAAACCATTGATATTTTTCGGGAAAAGTTTCCGGGCCGTGTTTTCTCGAAGAGGTGATCACAATTAGCTACCGAGATCTTGTGATTTAACACATGGTGACTTTTTTCTTTGGGGCCACGTGAAAGAGAAGGTCTACGCCAACAGCCCAGGGTCGATTCTAAACCTTAAAGATGGAATTTATGAGGCTATCGAGGACATAGGGCAGCCACTTTGCAAATCGGTTATGGAAATTTTCATGAAAAGGATATTGTCCTGTAAGCGTGGTCATGGTGGTCATTTGCCTGGTGTTATTTTCTACTATTAACGGCATACCTTCCTATTTATAATGAAATAAACATCCGATCATTTATATTAAAAAATAGGATTTTCTTTGAATATCATTTGAATATCTGTTTGGAAAACCCTATATAATTGATTAACTTATTCGCTAATCTAATATTTATTTTAATTAATTATTTTTACGAAATATTATGAAGTACATTAAAAAGGGGTTTTAGCTTTTTCTTTAATGTTAGTCGTCAGAAAGTTTTGCCAACATAATGATGTTCCATCTCCATTAAGTCTTGGTAAAACTTTTCGCTATGCTCACCACTAATATGCCCATCATTTTTACACTGATTTCTTAAATTCCCTAATCTCTCAGAAAAATATGATACTATAAGACCCCTGGGAATAAATTTTCATTTTGTTGCATTGTGTCACAAAGGGAGGTAGATAAAATCAAAGCTTCTCTTCAGCAGTAACACAATAGACTAAAGAGCCTAAGCGAGCTTATGACAGTCTGCGTAAGGCGACAGTCACCTCCACCTAACCTCTCCGCTGCACAGACCTAAAATGCAAATATGACTTAAATCTCTCTCAGCCCCAAGCGCACATAAAAAAGTTGTTGCATTCACGCACAGGTGTAAAAAGTCCATTATTACCACATGATTGGAAAATTACTTTCGTAACAGCTTTTTAATAAATATAAATACTTAAAAGTGCAAAAATGCAACTTTTCAAAAAATTACTTAATATTTCCCGCTATTATTTTAACTAAGCTATCAACCATAAAAATTTATTTTTTCCGCATCGAATTTCGCCAATTACGCATTACGTGCAATTATGCAACGCTACCGCAAAATAATGAAATTCATATGAAACTGAAATTTAATCAGTTTCGCCAAATGAAATCGAAAGAATACAAATACTCGTTTTAGCGAAAAGGGGCAGTAATAGCAAGCCCAACGCACGGCAGGCATTTTTTTGTGCTGTATCAAATGCATGAAACCGATTTAATTAAGCCACAGAAAAAATACAGAAATTATGAAAATCATTCGAGTGAAACAATTGCATTTGTGGTGAATGGGTTACTGAGCAACTGAAATCGCACAAGCGATTAGAATTTAGTTGCGAAAATACAAGCGTACGAGCTTGGCATGGCAAACATAGCTACTTAAGAAGGGCAAGGGTTGAAAATCTCAGGCGACCAAAAGGCGTCACAAGTCATGACTGATATGAGGAAAAATGTGTGCTTACCACAGGTTTTTTTGTTTTCAAAAAAAGAACTTGAAATTTAGATTGCATGTTAAAAAAAAAACGGCAGTATATTTCAATCACCAAAGCCGGGCATGTTTGACGTCATTAATTCGAAATTCGATCCCAAAAAATCTAAAAAAAAATAAAATTAAAAATACGACCAATCAGTGGTTTTAAATTTCAGCAAATAAAGCGCAGTGGTTTGCCTCTTGAATCGGCAGTGTGCCGAGCAAAAGAAATCTCAAATCTTTCCCATGAATTGAAGAAGTCCACAGGGTAGCGCATACCCCATCTACTTTCGAGCCTGGCACTAAAAGAATGCCTTTTTCACATAAAGAGAGTAAATAAAATCGAATGATTTTCTTCTCAAAGATCTTCCTTCAAAATAACGCAAACTGATCTTCTCCGTAGCCTAATGGATTGGTCCAAGTGTATTTCTGCCATGAAAAAGCTACTCATAAAAACCATTTGCCGTTCGCATTTAGCTTAAAAACTCAAAATTCACCGAGCATTGGATCCAATACTCGGAATCTTGAAACAAAGGTCCATTTTTATCTGAATAACAATGAAATTAAAGAAACCCAAAACAAACTATAACATTTTCTCAAAATTTTACATTTCAAATGTCCCTCCATGTTACTTAACCTAGCTAAAAGCGCCAAGCGAGCGTAAATTCTCAAGCCTCTCTGTTTCTCTGTATGCGTATATCAGCTGTTCGTTATTATTGTTATTTCATATACGTATTCATGGTCAACACGAGTTGCATTTCCGGTAAAATCCTTTGAAATTAAGTGCTACTCGTGCACCGGAAAATCCGATTAAATAGACAAATACCTCAAGTATAAAAAAGACGAAAATAATTCCAAATTTTTCGCAATCAAATAAAAATTCGGCATCACCGAGTGAAAGTGCCAATAAAGCAGACTTCAATCAAGAGAAAAATGTTAAAAAGGGTCATAAGATTCGTATGTATACATGATTATGCATAATTGCTATTCTAAAAATTGTCTAATTCTTAACAAATTGAGGAAACGAATTCATGTAGAAAATTATCGATTTTTGAAATAATTTTTTTGCATCACAATCGAATCTTTTTTCAGAATTGCTTCCAACGCGGAAACGTTGGAAAGAGGAAAATCCTTGGTGGGAATTCAAAAACGACAATGCTTTTTGTTCCATTTGCACACAAGCAGGTGATAAAAAATTGATTAATGCACTAGATTCTAGTGTTTTGAAGTCCAAAAAGGCTTTGGTAGAGTGCGGATTTTCGAAATGGAACAATGCTGCTCCGGCTATGAAAAAAACACATTGCATCTGCATTACACAAGAAAGTACAGAGGCCTTTTATCAGCTGCGAAATGTCAAAAGCAACATCGTTCAAGTTATCTATACTGATTCCCAAAAAACTATGCTTGCTTTTGGTACCAAAATCAATTGTATTTTGAATGTTTGTGCTGAGGACAAGTTCCTGAACTTAAATCTTTGTTAAATCGAAAAGGTCACAAATATCTACACCACGATATCCAAAACGAAATCTTTCACCTGATGGCGACGAAAGTCTTATCACAAAATTTGGAGGAAATCAAAAAATCTAAATTTTATGCGATACTTTTGGACGAAACTTCTGATTGTTCTAGAACTGAACAGGTTTCAATTTGTTTGAGAACTGTTTAAATATGTGTTCCAAAAATTTGAATTGCCTCTCAGTAAACTTCGAGGGCATGTTATGATGGAGCCAAGAACGTTTCAGCAAAGAATAGTGGATTGCAAACTCGTCTACGTGAAATAGAACCTCGTGCCTTATTCGTTCACTGCAACGCACACAATCTAAATCTTGTTGTGCTAGACGATTTTTGAAGCGAAAAAATTCATTGGATGCGCGAAAGAATTAATAAACTTCGTGAAAAACTCACCAAAACGTATTTCCCATTTTAAAAGCCTTTAAGCAGGTTCGGATAATGAACAAAGTGTGCACCACAAAAATGCAGCTTTTGCTGCTTATTGTCCAACCAGGTAAGGTGCATCAATTAGAGTAATCAGAAAGTTTTCCAAATAGCTTGACCTTTCCGATATTATATGAGTTCAGAGCTGGAAATCTATGTAAAATATCACAAATGAATCTGTACACAAATAAAAATACTTTGTTCAACCGCAAATAATGCTCATTTAAAAATTGCCTGCGTTTTTTGGGTAACTACAAGTACTTGGGTACAGGTATTTTTTACAGATTGAGTCATGCGGATTAATTCATTAAAAACTGTGCAAGCTTACTACACGGAATTGATGGAGTTTGTCGACAATGTAGCGAGAGATCACGAGACTGGCAGTTCAAGTTCTGCAAAAGCAGGATTTTATACACAATTGGATTCATTCCATTTTCTTTTTCTTCTGATCATGATGATTGAACTCTTTGACAGAACCGAAATATTGAACAAGGATTTACAAAACTCTGAGTATAGCGTCAATGGCTCGTACCAAAAAATTGAGGCAGTGAAATATTATCTGATTGACTCCCGGGAATCGAAATTCGACGTAATATGGGAAAAATGCATCAAGGATTCAGGAAAATTTGGCATCGATGAGCCACAATTGCCTCGACGACGAAAACTTCTAAAGTGCTACGACTTTAATCAAGAACAAGGACATCTGTTTTCAACCCCAAAAGAAATGTTCCAAAAGATGTATTTTGAAATAGTCGACCAAGTTATCGCTTCTCTAGAAGATCGTGGGAGTATGGTTCGCTAGCCCAATACTCGGAATTTTCATCTTCCGCCGGCCCTGTACTGGAGGATTGGAAAGCGAAGATTCATGCACTTCTGAGATCATAGACTTGCCAGGCGAAGAAAATAAAACAACGCACAAACTGCACAAATCAGCATTCGTAATGTTAAAGTCGCATCAATTAGATTACCAATTTCTCTCACAACCAGCATATTCTTCATATTTAGCTACTGGCTACTAATTGCTGTTTATAAATATGAAGAAATGCATTAACTGAAACATATTTCAGTGAAATGAAGAGAAATTAGGCAAAAGAAGCGCCTATTATGCAAACTTCGAGCATTCGTTTTATGGAAAAAATACCCCAGATCGACAGCAAAAAAAAATTGTCAAAAATCAACGCAATTTTTTAGGTACCTAAAACATGCACTTTGTTGCATCAAAATTGAATGGGCTATAAAACTGCGTACTGAAATTTTTCTCTAGAAATTCTAAATAAAATTTTGAGTTTTTTATAAAAATTTATTGATTTTTTTTTATTAACTTACACAAAGTTTCAAACTGGGATTTATATGGTTTTCGTAGTAAACTAAACTATATTTTCATAAAAAAATTATTTAAATTAAATAACAGACAAGCAAATTGTCGGAACTTGTCAATAGGTCTTGGCCCATTTTGAAAACTTCGAGCATTCTTTGTAAGATCGACGCAAAAAAATAGGTTGTCTGTAAAGTCGGTTTACTGAAGGTAGTTGAACGTGACAACGGCATAAGAAAATACTGATGGAATGGTTGCATTTTTCAAAAGAAAATTTTAATTTTATTTGTTAGAGATAAAGAAGAAGAAGGTAAATGGAATCGCAATGGAATTAATCAAGTTACATTTATTTGTACGCATAAATACAATTATGTCAATTTTTTTTTTACAATGTACAAGCGGTTATGCAAAATGAGTCGTCGTTCGAAACAATTTAGAAAAATTTTTCATAAAATTCTTAGTCCAGAAAATCATTTTAAATTTACAAAATACTTGAATAAATATTATTGTTTCAATTTCTACTCGACTGTTAAAATTGAACTTTTGATTTTATTATTTTATAATAATACATTTTTTATTGACATTATTTCTTTCAGAAAGTAAACTAAATAAAAGTTGTTGTTCAATTAGTTACTTAATTACTTTTGCACATTTAATTGTAATTTGTTGTTAAACGAGTTGTGTACATCAAATTCAGTTATGCTCTCTGTTTCTTTTAATAAAACTTTGCTCACTTCCTAACCTGTTGCCGATTCGCGTTCAACTACTGAATACTATAAAATTTGAAATGTGGCAGTCAATGTTGCTCTCTTAATCTCTCTGCTGCTCATATATTGCATATAAAAGCGATGCTCATTTGTTTACACATTTTTAAGTGAGTAAAAGGGCACACTCATTGAGCTCTTGGAACAAAGTTCGTTATACAAATACGTACATTTGTGCATACATGCATGTGTATGTGTGTATGTAGTTTCCCATAGGCTTTCAATTAGTCTTGTATTATTCTATAGCAGCTGTCCGGACGCATCGCTTACTCAAGTAGGAGAGAGCCAGATGTCGAACGTTGCCGAACGCGGAGACCGATTGTGCCTCTTTGTCGTTCGTTCCGCGCTCTCGCTTGCAGTTCAAGCCTTACATGGAACGCCTCAGAGCAAGGTAACGCCGCCTTTTTAGTGCGTGCAGCCGGCTCCATTGAATTATAAGACGTTGTCACGTCAAAAACTGTCAAAAACGTCAATATTAAATGAGCCATAAACCTGGAAAGTGAAAAATCTGCCCCTCGGCCAGCAATGATAAACCTCTGAGTGTACTTCTGCTTTGAAAAAGCTCCTCATAAAAAATAAGACGCACGCCACAAATAGGAGGAGGAGCGCGCGCAATTATTTATTTATTTATCTGCTTTAGGAGAAAATCAAATAGAAAATCACTTGCTTTTACTTAGTGTTTCTAGCTAACAATAGTCAACCCTTTGAAAAAAAAGAATACATTCGGAGGTTTGCTATTGCCTATCGAGGGGCAAACGCTAACCCATTCGGCTACCCCGGCCGATGTATAATTTCCTTATTTTTAAAGCTTTGGCTAGTTTCGCTAAAAGATCGAGTTGGCTCGAAGTTTCTCTTTGCAGAATAGCCCAATAACCGTGAATTAGAAACACCAAGTGAAATGAAAGTCATTTTCCATTTGATTTTTCCAACGCAAAATAGGACCTCCTTCACCATCGAATACTGGAGCACCTGGCATAACAAGGGCATTGTACTCTTTCAAAGTTGAAAATATGCTTTTGTGAAAAGACCCTTTTAAACCTTACTTTATTTCGCTAGACTATTTATTATTTATTTCATGCGGCCATTAGTGTAACAGCAGTACTTAACCCAACTCATCGTCTTTATCTTCCGGCTCGGTAGTCTTGAGCGCCGAAGAACCATGAACAACCAGAGAGTTTCTGATGTTAGAGGCGGCGTATTTTGTAGTGCAGGAATTGCCCACATGACAGGCAAACGGTTGGCACATCAAGGTGCATGCAATCTCATAAAACTGTCTTTCACAGTGAAGCACAGTAATTTTTCCCCTAAGATCTCGTTGATCAGTGGGCGGCTTTCAAGGCACGGCATTGTCACGCCATTGGTCGTCATCCTCCAATCCAAAGCTCCTTCTTCCTTTTTCCCCCGGTTTGGTTCTTTTCGCTCTGCCTTTCCTCTGTATGGCATCACAATGAACGATTTTTTGATTATTTGTCTAAGAAGGACTCTTGCGTGGGCAGCTATTTATCTTAATCGAACCTAACCTAACCACACCGAACGCTGAAAGCTAGCTCTTCTGAGTAAGTTTTTTTTTCGATTTATAGTTAATATATGTAGGTTTTACTCGATCAAAGTGTATAATATTTTTAATAATAAGTAGATATATAATAATTTTTCATATTTGCACTCCACTTTTTAATGCATTTTCAAAACTTTTCTTACCATTTTCTGCCTCTTTCGGAACGCAAGTAGGTACAACGAACGTGATTAGCACATTTGTTAACAAACTCCTCGCATACCAATTCGCATTGGGCTACGAAATTTCACTCATCGCATTTGCGCAGTCGCAACGCTCCCCATGGCTCGCACACACACACACACACATACAAAGCATATATCGCTTGCTTGCTGTTGGTTTCAACAGTGCGTTGTGGCGGCATTGTGCATGGCATACAAATTAATTTTCGCTTGAGTGCAGTTTTTTGGCATCAACTTCACATCACATCGCACGAAATGAGTGCAGACATGATTCGACTTGCCCACACCCCGTTCGGTTAGAAATTAATGCGCGCCAAAAGCGTAAACAATGAACGCGTCCGCCGGCCACCCGGCCAAATGCAATGTTGTGAGCAAATATACAGACGTACACATGTAAAAATGCATGTAAGTATGCATTGTTGGTAATTGGCTAGTAAGCGAATTGAGGTGTTGCCGCCAAAAAAGGTGTTTGGTGCTTAGCATTTACTTTGGCGGTGAAAATTTTCTTTAATATTTATTTGTTGGCCAAAGTTGGCTTAGGCTAAGAAAAGCGAAAGTGTAAGCAACTGTGTTGGCCAACAGCCACAATGAAAAATTATATGAACTGAAATGGAAGGAGAAATAATAAAGGCTCAATTTGTACCTGTGTCTATCTTCTATCTTCTAATAGACAGAAAATTGGGTTGAACAGAACAAAAGGAACCTTCGACCTGAAAGATCTCACATTCCGAATGCTGGATAGCTGCAATTGATCCTCAGCTCTCCTAATTAATGCCAAAATGTGCTTGGTAGACGAATTTCTCAGGCTCCAAGGTTCGACTGTTAGACAGACACACAATTACTGTTGCGAATTCGAAGTGGAAACAGTTAAGCACCTGCGCTATCAGTAGACAAACGTGGCCCGAATGGAACATTAATCGCACTAAGTGTCTACTTAAATTAAGTAGGAAGATCTAAGAATCGTAGTAGGTGTCCTATCTGGGCACTGCCTAACTAATAGAAAGACTAATAGGAAAACATGCCAGTAGATTAGGAGCACCATCCAATTACTATTATGGAAGCTGACAGGATAGATAAGATAAAGAGACAATCGGACACCTTTTATGCGGGTGCATGGCTTTGTGTTGAAGACGGTTGAGTTCGTCAATCTCGCTTTTCTGGACAGCGGATGTTGCGAGCCTCAAACTAGCTATATAGCCAGACTTTTAAAGGCCACACAATCGTTTAAAGAGAACCAATAGAATAAGGATGGGATAGTACTGGTGGCATCATAAGGGACCTCTAACTGGCTTAGGTGCGTCGAAGGAGAGACACTTCACCTATCCTAATATTCGACTGCAAAGCCGTTGAAGCGTTTAAACCTCTTTCTGGCTTAGGAGGGTAATTTGCACAAAATATGTGCGGACATCTCACCGCCTTTTGAAACAAAGCCTGAAATCTGTCTGAGCAGACAGACCTATACGGTGGATGTCAAAACGTAGTCGATTTTCACTTGCAGTGAGCAACCTAATGACAGCACCAGGGCTTTAGTAATTAGCAGGGTGGGGATGAAGAGGACCGCAATAGTCGGCACCACCGAACCCCCAGCCTCTTTCACTTCAAGGCCGCTGTGCGCGATGAGGGATCGCATCCAACAAGGGGTAACCCTGTTTTTTACAGAAAACTAAGAATCTAGACCTGGATGGCGAACTGCCCTCTATTATGCGTTATGCGTTTCTGTGATAGATAATTTCACAGATAACTGAGAAACTAGGCCCGGAGTGTATCGCACCACCCTCTCATAATCCAGGGTATCATATCTTTCTGTACTCACTGGAAGTTTTGCAGTCAAGGGAGTCCGATTGTATTCTAAAAAAGCCATCCAAAAGCCGGTCTACTTGCGGTATTACTTGGAATTGATGCGACATGAGGCTCCTCCGCAGTTAACCGTTACGTCTCCTTTTACTATTATTTCTACTCACCGAAAGATCTCATTTAAATCGGTGGCCATCGAAACAGAATGATTGCGAACAAGCAAACCAGAAAAGCCTAAGACCTCTGCACGGGAAAATGTGCCGCCACTGGACAGTGCGGAAAATCCAGATCTACATCGTAGCGAACCGCTTTGACTAGCTCGAGAAGGCTGAGTAGGACACAGCAGCAACTATTGTAATTTAATTTAACCGAACTTAGCCTGGCGGCTGCCGTGGCCGAATGGGTTGGTGCGTGACTACCATTCGGAATTCAGAGAGAGAACGTCGGTTCGAATCTCGGTGAAACATCAAAAATAAGAAAAACATTTTTCTAATAGCGGTCACCCCTCGGCAGGCAATGGCAAACCTCCGAGTGTATTTCTGCTATGAAAAAGATCTTCATAAAAATATCTGCCGTTCGGAGTCGGCTTGAAACTGTAGGTCCCTCCATTTGTGGAACAACATCAAGACGCACACCACAAATAGAAGGAGGAGCTCGGCCAAACACCCAAAAAAGGGTGTACGCGCCAATTATATATGTATGTATATAACCTAGCCTAGTTCAGCACTAAGAATGCAACGATTTCGTGCACTCTCTCCCGAACCGATAACCATTTTCATTCACCTGTTTCCCAGTACTTCCTCCGATTTGAGTTGGCTCACTGAGTAATTTTAAATATGTCAGACGACCAGCTTGGACCACAAAGGCTTCCGCTCCTATAAAGATGATTGCCGATACTTTTCGCTCCAGTTCGTCGGTGCACTTATTGCTGCCGTAAAGTGACAAAAGAGGCATAAAACTGTAAATTCCTACATTTGTGGAAAAACAAACGCACATCACAAAAAGGAGGAGAGGCTCAGCCAAACGTATTACCTAAATATTGAGGTTATGTGCATAATCTCAAAGATGAGTAAACAAAGTCTACAAGTCTGCCACCTTTAAACGGCAGACGGTTTTTATGAGAAGCTTCTTGCTGACAGACTTACTTCATCTAATAAAGCAAAAACTTAGAAAAAATTGAATGGCAGATTCTTTAAAGTATCTTTTCCTAAAAGTAAAACATTCAATGGTCCGCCTTTTACCATTTACCTTAATTTGACTGAAATACTTTTCCCCTGGTATGATTCGACAAAAACTACAAATTTAATATTCTCTTCACGCACCTGCTTGAATTGAGGTTAATTTAACTTAAATAAATGCCGGAATCATAAACTTTGCACACACGTACAAAGTTGTAAAAAGTATGAAAAGTACGAAAGTATGAAAGTTACTCAAAGCATGTGGCCTTGACTCACCAATATATTTACATGTACAAACATATTTATTTTATTTTTGCTTTTTACCCAGAATGCACCCTAAGCGGAAATAAGTTGTGCAGCTCAGAAAAGGGGAAATTTATTAAATAAATATAAGAGTGCTCTATTAGGGGTACTCGTGAAGATGTGTAAATAAATGTGCATGAAGGATAAAATTACTTTCTTATGAATACCAACAACGGTATATATTTTTTTTCAAGATTTATCGGCACTTTTGTTTTTCGGCTCAAAATCGATTTTTTCATTATATAAGAAAATTTTTTTTTAAATGCTCATAACTTAGGAAATAACGGGGAAATCCTACCCCACCCGCCGTATTCTCCAGGTATTGCGCCGTCCGATTATCACCTGTTCCGATCGATGGCACATGGCCTAGCTGACCAGCAGTTCCATTCATATAGAGACATAAAAAAATGGCTTGATCCGTGCATAGCCTCAAAAGAGGAGCAGTTTTACCGCGACGGTATACGAGATCTACCCGAAAGATAGGAAAAAGTAGTAGCCAGCGATGGGCAATACTTTCAATGATTCACTTGTAACCATTTTTTCAGAATAAAGTTGTATTTTCGTAAAACAACAGCAAGAACCCCTAATACTAAAACAAAGTAAAGCAAAAAATGAATAAAAAGTAAAAAACAAAAATGAAATAAAAATTGTATTAATATAAAATTTAATAAATGATAAAACTAAAATATCATAAATTAAATGCAAATAAACAAAAAAGAAATAATAAAAATAAAATGAACTAAAATTATACGAAATTAAATCAAGTACAAAAAAAATAAAATAAAATAAAAAGAAATGAGAAAAAAACACCCAAATGAAAAAATTAAATAAAACAACAATTATTAAGAAACTAAAATAAAATAAAATAAAATAAAATAAAATAAAATAAAATAATGTCATGAGACATAACAATATAGCAAAGATCCTCCACCAACAACTTGCGATAAAACACGGTCTCTTACAAGCAGAAGTCTTGTATTTTAAATATGAACCAAAGGCAATATTGGAAAATGCAAATTTTAAACTTTACTGGGACAGATTTATTTCCACAGATCAAACCGCAGCTGCCAACAAACCTGACATCATCTTGTTCGACAAGATAAATAAAACAATCGAAGTAATCGATATAGCGGTGCCCCTTAATCGCAACATCCAAAGCACATACTCCACCAAAGTATCGAAGTATGCAGCTTTGGCCATAGAACTGAAACGGATGTACAAAGCGAGGGAAGTGAATATAATCCCAATAATTATATCGTCCACTGGATTAGTGCCTAAGCATTTAATAAAAAACTTGAAGAAGTATGACTGCCAACACCTCTTAGAAGACATGCAGAAGTCGACCATACTGGACACATGTGCAATAGTTCGTAGATTTTTAAATATTTAAGCAATAGTAATCGCATGGGCGTAGAACTTGGACTGCGCTCCACCAGAGCACAATCTCTTGAAAATTTTATCCGGGATGTGTAATCTCCGGCAATAGCCGAGATGGATTAAGCTCAAATAAAATAAAATAAAATAAAATAAAATAAAATAAAATAAAATAAAATAAAATAAAATAAAATAAAATAAAATAAAATAAAATAAAATAAAATAAAATAAAATAAAATAAAATAAAATAAAATAAAATAAAATAAAATAAAATAAAATAAAATAGATAAAATAAAATAAAAAAATAAAATAAAATGAAATAAAATAAAATAAAATAAAAAAATAAAATAAAATGAAATAAAATGAAATAAAATAAAATAAAAAGAAATAAAAAGAAATCAAAAAAAACCTGAATGAAAAAATTAAATAAGATAATAATAATTAAGAAATTACAACAAAATAAAATAAAGCAATTATCGATGACAACTTTCTCCTACTCACTGTTCGGTACTTTGATTTAAATCCCGTTTTTAATTGAAATAATTTACTATTATTTACTTAATTTGCTAAATTTCGAAATTTTCAAGTTGCAAAGACAGCAACTATTATCTACGTGAATACCATCATTGCAATTTAAATTTTATTTTTAGCAACCAAACGCCAAAGGCTGAATGTACAACAACAGAAACAACAACGCCGCTATTTGAGCTCTCAGCGCATAAAGTAAATGCCACTCAGCCAGCTATGAATGAACAGCAAACTCAAACAAACATTTATACGCACGCACACACACACACATACATATATACGTATATACAAACGTATATGCCATTCCATACCTCATCTTTGCAGTCCACATGCACTTTACCGCTGTCAAGTACGCGCCGCAGGTTGATTTCATCGCCACGTAGAGCTGCCAAATGCAGCAGCACATCGGATGGAGTTTCCTTCTGCAAAAGAGAAAAATAGTGCTTTGTATTAAAAAATGTGAATAAGAACAGGTGAATATGAAAGAGAAATATTTTAAATAAATAGAATGCAGATACAGAACACGAAAAAATGTATAGTAAAAGAACTTTTTTTAATTTAAATTGAGAATTTTTTTTTCCTAAGTTTTTTTTTTGTTGTTTTTTTTTTTACTATGTTTTTTGAATCCTCTACCAGTACCAGCAAATGACAGATGGCGCATACAGTCGTAGTACATCATCTGACGCCCATAAAGATTTTATTTCAGTATTTCCATACAAGCTGAACCTTTTCGTTGTTGCTGTTATTTGCTACATATCATAAAAAAAATCAATAAAGCACTCGTGTAGTAAAAGTCGGAAATCCAAATTGAGCACGAAAAGAATTCTCATATTTCAAAAACGAACAACAAAAACCGCTTACAGCCTCATTGACTCCGATACAGTCACAGTAGCCGTGTGAATTGCGAGAAAAAAGGTGCTAATATCAGATTGGCAACATGTGTGATGCAACAGCAACAATGTTTCATATTTCACACAAAAACAGCTTGTTTGGTTAAAATCTTTACGGTTGGCAGACAAGCGGACAGTCAGCAAAGTCGCAAAAGCGCACCTGATGCCGTAATATGCGCCTCAAATGAGGCACTAACTACAGACGGGTCGGTCACACCAGCCGAGTCACCAGCAATGCGACGCCACATACGGCTGGCTGTATTTTGCCGCACTGCGTTTGTGGCATCATTGGCTGTCGGTGCGGCTGCTGTAACGTGCCATATATTGTGGTAATGCCATATGTTAGCATGTGCATGTATGTGTATGTGTGTGTGTTAAGCTGTATATGCACTTAACATTTTTTACGCTACCTACATAGTACAGACCTCTCATTCATCTCACTGGTTGCACCCAAAGTAGCCGACTCACAGCTAAGGCTGACATGGCTGTTTGGTGCATTCGAAGGTGTCAATGGGAGCTTGGGAATGATGCAGCCACACAAACTAATCATGGCATTTTCTTCTTCATGCTGAGTGCTTTACTTGTTTTTTTTTTGTGTTTTTTTTTTTGTCTTTATTCTTTTCATTTGTTTTTTGTCAAATTTTTTCTTGCCAATTTCCTTTTTGTTTTGGTTTTCCTAGCAATTTTGCCAAATTGTAAATATCACTTTATGTGGCACTTTGCCATTTAAAGCTATTTTTGGCACAGCCACTTCATTAAGCGCAGTTGTCGATAAATTTATCTCGCTAGCATAAAAATCCAATTGCATTCGAATGGAGACAATCTAAATTTAACTGCAGATTTGAGTAAATGGGAATGGTGTACTTGCATGCCTGTGTAAATCTATGATACTTTTGAAAAATTACTATTTTTTTTTTTTGTTGAGCCAGTTGCGGCCTCAACGTCAAACCTGGCAAAACGTAGCTGGAGCTCTTTATCAGAAAATATAAACCTCCACACTTCATATATATATATATAATTGGCGCGTACACTTCTGTTATGTGTTTGGCCGAGCTGCTCCTCCTATTTGTGCTTGAGCTTTTTCATGACAGAAATACACTCGGAGGTTTGCCATTGTCTGCTGAGAGGCGACCGCTATTAGAAAAAACTTTTTCTTCGTTTAGGTTTTTCACCGAGATTCAAACCTTCGTTCTCTCTGAATTCCGAATGATAGTCACGCACCAACCCATTCGGCTACGGCGGCCGCCAAACCTCCACACTTTAGACTTCACAAATTAAGCAACCACGTTCTTCCGTTTTCATCGGAAGTAAGCTATCCATTGGAAGCTACAGATTGAAGGCCAGTATAGCCTTCTACTCCTGCAAATCTATCGTCGGCAAAAAATGTGAACGTGCATTGGATGTGCAACGTAGGGGTTCTGCTAATTTCAACGTATGGATGCCTGGGTATGGCAGTCAACTGTGGAGGGTATGTACAAAGCATTGCATGTATTGGCTTAAACGGAGCATTTAAAACTTGCCCCAGTGCTGCCCTGAATGTCGTTTTGCACTTACGTCCCATCGACTTTTACGTTATTTCATCGCTGCTCAAAGTGCAATCCGGTTAAAAAAGGTAATGGAGGCAATCTCTCAAGGGACGTGATAGCATTTTCGGGCAGTTAACGCCGTATTTCTCCGAACTTCGGACAGATCTCTCTATCCGCAAACTGGAGTTTGAAGGTCGTGCCAGAGCAATCTTTCCAAGTAGGCAAGATTGGAACGATGGGAAAAACTGTACCGAGGCTGGTACCTCTGTCTTCATTGATGGCTCCAATATGGAATCGGGAGTCGGCGCAGAGGTTTTCTCTAAAACAGACAATTTTTCTATTTCCTTAAAATTGCGGAATACTGCTAGTTTTTTTCAGGCAGAAGTCTTTGCGTTCCTGCAGGCATGCAAAATTCTTAGGGAACGTGGGAGCGAGCGAGATATTAACATTTTCTCCGATAGTCAAGCCGCGATTAAGGCTCTGACGACGTCATGGTGCAGAACAAAATTAGTAAACTCCTGTAAGGAGGAGATCAAATATCTTGGGTGTGCAGGTAACATTTTTCTGATCTGGATTCCAGAACATAGGAACATAGAGGGGAATGAAATTGCTGGTTTGCTTGCCAGGAAGGGGACTGAGTTGGTCTCAGAGACCTCCTACCCAGTCATCAGCATCCACCTGACTGTTGTTAAAGGGAAATTGCACAACTTATTTCTCAGGAAAGCGCGACAAAGATGGAGCTCCACTTCTTTGTGTTCTATTTCTAAAACCCTGTGGCCCCAGTACTATAGACGGAGAACGCAGAAACTCCTGGGATTCCACGCCATTCAATTTCCGAACTCGTAGCTACGTCTACCGGTTACTCGTCGATCGGCACACACGCGGAAGAGTTAAGATTTCCATTTAATCCCCATTGCAGAAACTGTGGGGACCTTTCAGAGGAGGCGGGTTTCTCCGTAAATGTCCGTGTTTGGCAGCTAAATGATTAAGATCACTGGGGGCTCCTTTCTTCGACAAACCTGGGGCAGTGCGCGTCAACCTAAATCATATCAATCTTCTCCATAGCATCAACAGCTCTGGTTGGCTTTACATAACTGCCTGTCGGAGGTCTCATAATGATGTCGAAACGGTGGTTCTGTGCTACTTGGAGAGTGTCAGAATGGTACTTCAACCATTTCACCTACCCACTCACACACACTAGTATTGATAAACTTCTTGTAATGCAGGAAAATAATTCCTATTTTCTTATTGCTAATTCCTATTTTTGAGGGTCGATGCTCTTAAAAGGGACTCACTCGGTGGGCACAGAGGTCTATTGCAGTGTGCAAGAAAAAAAGACAGCCCTATACCTACATGCCCTTAAGCCATTTCGACCTTTTGACGTATGCAATCACCCTCTCTAGCGAAACTTTGCTGAAGCTCTCCAGGTAGTCGCTCTCCACCCTTTCCACTAAAAGTACTGCGTGAACTCTACTGTTTTCTCAGCTCTAGAGTTCCGACAGAAACTGCTACGAACCTGGCGGTTAAAGGACAAATACATATGTACATATACATATATATATTTTTTTCTCTACCAATTTCTCGTCTCGCTTTTTGTTTATTTCTCATTGATTTCTTGTAGACAACTTTTGGGTTTGTTTTGGTTTTGTAACCGATTTCAATAAATTACACTGTGGTACAAAAAAAAAGTTGCAAAAAAACTTTGGATCGGACATGGTGAGGGTTGTAGCTTATGAAAAACTGAAAAGAATGGTATAGGAGAAATTTCCAATACACCCCCAAAATCTCATTTTATGGCCATAAAACCGTTTTTCAGTAGGTTGATGTGAAGAATAACTCCTAACTTCGCCAATTTCCATCCGATTTCGAATTAGCTTTTTTAGTTCGAAAGAACAAAAACAAGCCTTTTGACAGTGTGTTAACATTTTTTCTGAAATGACAACTGACGAGACTGTAGACGGAAGTATTTGGAATTTTTTTATTTTTTCTCTATTTTGTCAACTTTGGCATAATTGTTACGATATTATCCGATATTGAGGATTTTTTTTAGTACCCTACTGTGTTAGTAAATTTAATTTTGCGTCAAATGACCTATATTTGACTGTAATTGAATTAAAATTAGTAGAGTTGTGCGAGTTTTAAAACTTTTTTTTTTTTTTTACTAATTTGGAATGTTGGTATAACTTACGCTAAATGGGAATAAGGACGTGTTTTGATGCGTCAATATGGACACGTAATATTTATTGGAGTATATATGTATACATAAGAGTAAATTGTACTGCATACAACAGAACTGGTTAGAACTTACGAAAATATCTGACATATTATAGCACTTTTTTTTCAATAGAAATATGAAAAAGCTCCCAAGTGTACCAAAGTTCACTCTGTACATTGATTAACAAAAGAAGTTTGTTATTATAATTTAACCTTATTAAAACGTCAAAGTTTTATTGTTTGTTTCATTGAAATTCAAAAGATATAAATCAAAACGTTGCCAGAAAAGTCAAATTTCTCAATATTCTCCGATGATATGGCATCATCAGCCTTATCACAAACCAGATGATTGTTATTTTTGTAAAACGGACGTAAACGGTCATCATTATAAAACTCGAAAGCACATAAAGTATGCTGATGTTGCAACTGTTAAGAACCCCGTAGTCTTGGACGATATGATTGACTCAACTGCAGGTCATGAACTGAAGGAAGTTCAACTTATTGCTGATGATGATCAAACTGATAACAATAAACCTGATGATGAAGAGTACTTTCCGTCTGGTTCTAAGTTTTCAGAACGAGACATTGTATCAAATTCAGATTTTCAGGATCTTTCTCGTGATTTACATACTTCTATCGGGAAGACAATCTGAAACGCTCGCTTCTCGATTTAAACAATGGAATTTAGTTGATGACGACTTCAGATGAATGATGATGATCGAATTTCTTACAGAGAAGTATTCAAAACTGATGAAGAAATGACAAATGTACCGTACCATACTAAACTCCAAAGGGCCGTTTCCAATGCATTTTTAAGTTTGGAACCAGTGCCGTTGTGTACTACACCGTACCATACCGTACAGTGCTGCACTGCACAATACTCCAATAAATATTATGCGTTTATAATGACACTTGTTATCATTTTCATGCTTCGAAACGCATACCAAATCTCGTAGTAAAAAAAGAAAAAATCTTAAAACCCACACAACTCTATTAATTTTAATTCAATTACAGTCAAATATAGCTCATTCGACGCAAAATTAAATTTACTATACCAGTAGTGTACTAAAAAAAATCCTCAATATCGGATAATATCGTAAAAATTATGTCAAACTTGAAAAAATAAAGAAAAAATAAAAAAATTCCAAATACTTCCGTCTACAGTCTCGTCAGTTGTCATTTCAGAAAAAATGTTAACACACTGTCAAAAAGGCTTGTTTTTGTTCTTTCGAACTAAAAAAGCAAATTCGAAATCGGATGGAAATTGGCGAAGTTAGGAGTGATTGTTCATATCAACCTACTGAAAAACGGTTTTATGGCCATAAAATGAGATTTTGGGGGTGTATTGGAAATTTCTTCTATACCATTCTTTTCAGTTTTTCATAAGCTACAACCCTCACCATATCCGATTCAAAGTTTTTTTGCAACTTTTTTTTTGTACCACAGTGTTATCAGTAAAACCCATGAAAGCCAGTAATTTTTACATGCCTTCAATGAGTTAATTCAGCCCACAAATTGTAAACTACTGCTAGTATTCCCTTGAGGAGTATATTCCACGCTCTACGCTCATCCAGCGTTGGCGAAAGCAGTCGCAGTCCACCTACCCTTAATAACTGCCTTGAACTGCTCCCCAGCTTGTGAAAACAGGAAACCCTTTGGGAATTGTATGCTTAGACTGAATTGTCGAAGTCCTATCTCAGACTTTTTCCACACGCACCCGCTTGCTTATTTTTTCTCACGAATTCACTATAGCAAAAATAGCTGCTTTTACAATTTGAGGGCTCGAAATTGACTTTAGAGCTATGATCTACTAGACTTTTTTCTTAGAATATTTTATAAAATCCGAATCTGCTTGAAACGATGTTGGGAAAAATAATTCCCGATAAATTGAAGCACCCTAATGTAGTATTTTCAGGGTTTGACATAGTGCACTAAATAATTAATGCAATAAGGGGATAGTTAAAACCCTGAAAAATTAAAGATTTAGATAGATTTAGTGATTAGATTTGGAGCCAAATACCCAACCTTGAGTGTTATAAACAATTTAGTGGCGGAATTTTGTCCGTTACAACGCCCGGTTTTCACGTCAGAAGAGCCTCACTGAATATTTTTGTGGAGCTTTTTAACCCTCCAAAGATCCCACAAACTTAATATCTTTTAGAATTAAATGAAAGTGAGTAAAGAGCCCTCACGGGTCAGAAATATTGTGTTATTGGTTATTTTCCACAAAATTATGGGTCAACAAATTTTCATATAGACTCTTACAAATGGCTAAAAACTCTTAAAGACTCTTAAAACCAAGATTTATGGTAAATGTAGATTTGTATGAACTTTTTTTTTCAATTAATTTAGATCAACTTTAGGCCAAATTAAGAAAACTTCAGTACGCTATAAAAACTTTTCACCTTTAGGGACAAAAGGGCAGGTCCACCATATTCTAGCTTTTTTTAGTTATTGAGATGTACTCCACTTTTGAAATTCATTAGCTTATTTTGTATACTATTTTCAAATTTTTAAAAACTTTTTTTTTTTGTGCTCATTGACCACATCACTGCTTGTCATTGCAGATGTGACCTCATTTGACAGTCAGCTGATTATCTCCCTTCGTGGCAGAAATTTTCACGCCATTGTTGACCTTTAAAACACAATTAGTGCCTGTTAAGTGAAAAGTGTTATTTTCTGTGTGAATTACAAGCTGGCATTATGTGTGATGCGGCCGCCGTAGCCGAATGGGTAGGTGCGTGATAACCATTCGGAATTCGCAGAGAGGTCGTTGGTTCGAATCTCGGTGAAAGCAAAATTAATAAAAACATTTTTCTAATAGCGGTCGCCCCTCGGCAGGCAATGGCAAACCTCCGAGTGTATTTCTGCCATGAAAAAGCTCCTCATAAAAACATCTGCCGTTCGGAGTCGGCTTGAAACTGTAGGTCCCTCCATTTGTGGAACAACATCAACACGCACACCACAAATAGGAGGAGGAGCTCGGCCAAACACCTAACAGAAGCGTACGCGCCAATTATTTATTTTTTTTTTGTTTTTAGATAAATCTCCTAGCAACTGAACGAGTACGAGTAAAATAATCTGTCTTTACTCAATGAAGACATTTCGGAATTTCGCCGTGGCATCAAATCAAATTGTCGCGAAATGACAAATGTCTTCATTATAGGCGGCATTAGGTGCTTCCGAAATAGGGTGCTATTTGTGACGCTTCTCAATGGTTCTGATTTTATTAATAGTTCCTTTTTTTGAGTCAACATGAACGCCGCGCTATTTTGGGACTACTCCTAAAGCAATTCAATAAATTTCATTTTCTCTACTTAAAAACTGCGCTATGTGAATATTGCAATACAATTTCGCGCATATGTGCACATTAGGGATGTTCTTTATACTAATTTTTAATTTTTTTATTAATCTCAAATTATACTATTAGGTGCGCAACTAAGTTCTCGCTGTTTTTTTTGATGAAAATAGAACTTTATTCTGATAAAATGGTTACAAGTGAATCATTGAGTGCATTGCCCATCGCTGACTACTACTTTTTCCCATCTATCTGATAGATCTCTTATACCGTCACGGTAAAACTGTTCATCTTTTGACGTCTATCCACGGATCAACCCATTTTTTGATGTCTTCATATGAATCGAACTGCTGGTCAGCTAGACCATGTGCCATCGATCGGAACAGGTGATAATCGGACGGCGCAATATCTGGAGAATATGGCGGGTGCGGCAGGATTTCCCATTTCAGTGTTTTCAGGTACGTTTTACCGGGTTTGACAACGTGAGGCCGAGCGTTGTCATGCTGTAGAATCACTTGTTCATGTCTCTCCGCGTATTGCGGCCGCTTCTCGCGCAATGCTCGGCTCAATCGCATTAATTGAAGTCGATACCGATCCCCAGTGATGGTTTCGCTTGGTTTTAACAGTTCATAATAAATAACACCAACTTGGTCCCACCAATTACATAGCATAACCTTCGTAGCGTGAATATTCGGCCGAGGCAACGACGTAGAAGCATGACCGGGGAGTACCCATGACTTTCTTTTCTTTGGATTGCTGTAATGAATCCATTTTTCATCATCCGTCACGATGCGATGAAGAAAACTCTTCATTTTTTTGCCGCTGGAGCAGTTGTTAACAGGCGAAAAAACGACGTTCAACATCCCTTGGTTTTAACTCATAAGGAACCCAAGTCCCCTGTTTCTGAATCATTCCCAAAGCATGCAATCGCTTGGAAATGGATTGGCGGGTAACTCCTAATACTGAAGCAAGCTCTTCCGGCCCGTTGTTTCACTTAAAGCAGCATCTCCATAAACTTTTTGTGGCTCTCAATGCGCCTCAGCTGCCGTTTTTTTTTTCGAATAAAAGAGGAAAATCAACACTTCCCGCAAATGACGATCATTCGGCACAAAATCAGACATTTTCAAACAACCAAAAGTATATGATACCAAAACAAAATCACTAATGTGTCGAAGCAGTTTGTTTACCATATGACTAAGCTTGGTTTATGACGCTTAGCCACCGCTGGCGGCATCTAACGGATGGTTAAATTTTAAGGGCCGATATTGAATGTGAACCACACCTATACGTCAAGTTTTTTTCTGCATTTCATTTAACATTTTTCAATTTCTAAGACTCTCAGACTAATTCAACTTGAACCATGGAAAGATACACAATCGAGCAACGCGTTAAAGTTATTCAGGCTTATTATGAAAACGGGCGTTCAAATCAAAATGCATATCGCGCCCTTCGAGATTTTTTCGGTCAACTTAATCGTCCAAATGTGCGTACAATCGGAAAAATTGTGCAAAAGTTTGAGCAAACCGGGTCTGTAGGAGATATGAAAATACCAATGCATGCTCGTACAGCTCATACTGCAGAAAATATTGCTGCTGTTCGCGATAGTGTGGTTGAAGAGCCGTCTACCTCAACTCGTCGTCGTGCCCAACAATTGCACCTCTCACGCTCGTTGTCGATGAACATTATGCATAAAGACTTACAAGGTGCAATTGACTCAAGAACTAAAGCCTCTTGACCATTTCAAGCGTCGTCAATGGCCAGAATGGTGGCTGGAAATGACATCAGTGAATGACCAATTTTCGAAGAAAATCATCTTCAGTGATGAGGTACATTTTCACCTCAGTGGATTCGTCAATAAGTAGAATTGCCGGATTTGGGCGAATGATAATTCAAGAGTGATTGCCGAAAAACCAATGCACCCACAAAGAGTGACTGTTTGGTGCAGCTTATGGGCCGGCGGCATCATTGAGCCGTATTTTTTCTAAAATAAGGCCGGTCAGGCAGTTACTGTGAATAGTGTTCGGTATCATGAGATGATTACGAACTTTTTATGGCCCGAATTGGAAGATATGGATGTGGACGATATGTGATTTCAACAGGACGGTGCCACTTGTCACACAGCTAACGAAACAATGGCTCTTTTGCGCGAAAAATTTGATGGCCGAATAATCTCACGTCGCGGCGATGTCAATTGACCGCCAAGATCATGTGATTTAACACCGTTGGACTTCTTTCTTTGGAGTTATTTGAAAGAAAAGGTGTACGTCGAAGCCAGCAACAATTCAAGAGCTAAGGATGAGATAATTCGGTACATTAACAGCATAGAACCTCAATTATGCCTCAGCGTCATCGAAAATTTGGACCATCGGATGCAGGTGTGCCGCCGAGGCCACGGCGCCCATTTGGCCGATATTTTCTTCTATACGTAATGACAATAATTTCTTAAAGAAATTGTTTTTTATTTAAAATCAACACCGGCCCTCGAAACTTAACCACCGTTTATTGACAAACAGCGGGAACTTAGTTGCGCACCTAATACGTAAATCTATATATGGACTAAGCAGAGCTGCGTATTGATCTCTCGCTAAGGGGATGAGCCCATACTTTCTAAGAATAGTTGATTGTCCGTAGTTGAAGTCAAATCTGTAGTCTGATTGCGGCCCGTGTAGCGACTGCTTTGCTTGCAATATACGTCCATAGGTACCACAGTTAGCATAACCTTTTGCGCTCCAGCAGCAATATTCTCAAGAGGACGTCCAGTTTTTGGTCTGCCAGCCCTTCTTCTTCAAATTAAATCTTGTTACTTTTTAATACAGTTTTCGCCTAAGGAAATAAATGGTGCAAAATCGACGGAATAAAAAGAAAAAATCAAAACCTTTAAGTACACCCCGAACACATACAATTTTTTTAAGCCTTCCTGTCCACAATTCAACGCTTTACTGCTATACTTTTCACCCGTTGTAGCGTAAATAGACCCCTCATTTGCATCAACACCTCAGCTGTATTGCAAAAAATGCACCGATTTTTGCATTAATTACGCGCGAATTGTCGGTATCTTATTTGCATGAGTTTTTTTAATCTTTTTTTCACTTTGAATCTCCGCTTTTCAATTTGACTAATTTGTGGTCAAAGCGAATATTTGCCGAGTCTTTCATTTTTACACACAACAAACCGCAATTCTTCGTGCTTTCAACGGAAATAAGCAATAACAAAAAACACGCACGGCGTTACAAAAATTGGCCACAAAAATGATAAATACAGCGGCGCAGTCAGTTTGTCACAGCCCTAAGCTGTCGGTCGCCGGAAGTGCAATTTTCGAATATTTTATGGGTTCAAAGAAAAACAAAACGTATGTAGGTAACTTTTTTGTGGCCGTGAATACACAACTACCGCAAGTGTCTGTCTGCTGGCACCTCCGAAACACGCCGCGAGACGCCGCAAGGCAGCAAAGCGCTTATATACACGGCCATGCATACTCACAGCCGTACTTAATTGTGGTGGTGTTAGGAGGATAGCATTTTGAGCGACTTTAAGTACCTGTGTAAGTGTCTGCAACACGACCACTCGACTTAAACTTGTGTTAATGAGGCGAAATTATTCCAAATTAGCCTACCTTAAATGAAAAGAAATTACGAGCCATAAATTAAAGAGAAGAAATGAAAATGAAAACGAATATTAGCATAAAAAAGCAGTGAAAAGCAAAAGTGAACTCATTAATTACAGCCAGAAGACAAAAAAAAACAGAAAACCGAAGCAAAGCAAAAACAAAAAATAATAAAAATGACGAGGTGCGCCATTGGTTTGGCGTGAATTGCATGCAGTGCAGTTGATTTCGACATGCAACACATGCCATACGAGCTGCACATGCACACAAACAAATATGTGAGTGTGTATACACTAATACATATGCACGTTTCTTTATGCTTTTCCACTTTATGCAATTGCAATGAAAAATTATATTTGCTAAAATATTTTCTCAGCTCTTTGATCTCGTTTTTTTTCTCTTAATTTTTCTTTTGTGTAGATCTCGTTTTTCTTTTCATTTCGCTTGTTTACGCCACCAACAAGGCAAGTTGTGATGAAAAAAGTATTCATCACTTAATTTTGCTTTGGTTAGAAATGAGTGATTTTGGCTTTGTAAGCACCCATTACCGTTTGATGATTGATGATTGGATGCTTTAATTGATTTGTCTGCTAGAAATTGTGTTGCTTTCAAAATCCCCACATAATTTTGTAAGAAATTCCAACCAATTCTTTTTTTTTAATTTGTGGACTGCTAATATTAAACAAATTTTAGTGTCTGTTTATAACGGCTGATTTAATACCTATGTATGTACGTGTTATTGTACCCTTGGCGGGTTTGCTGAACGAAATCAAACATTTTCGAATTTTATTTTGTGTGATTTGTGGCTTTCGATGAAATTTGTTACAACTCCACACGAAGAACTCCAAC
This sequence comes from Anastrepha fraterculus, assembly GCA_037575425.1. Taxonomy (NCBI): domain Eukaryota; kingdom Metazoa; phylum Arthropoda; class Insecta; order Diptera; family Tephritidae; genus Anastrepha; species Anastrepha fraterculus. The sequence continues at coordinate 183,293 of JAYXIM010050738.1, forward strand.
TCAATTACTTCAATAGAATGGTACATGGAAATTAAATGGTGGTATAATATTTTAAGCACAGTGTAATATTTCAAGAAACAAGTGGATCAGAATTAAATTTTTTGCTTTTCAAAATGGCAAAAAAAAATTATTAAATTATTTATAAATTATCTAAATATTCATGTAATGCAATATTAAAAACAAAAAAAGTGACAAGCGGGAAAGTCCCGAAAAACAGAAGTTTTTTGCCACGCAAAAACGAATTTGAAGGAATCAGCTGGTTTGCTAACATAGCAGGGGATGTGACAGCAATTTGTTTACAACCGAAGTCGGCAATAACTGAGATTGTGAGATTATCAGTTGTGCTGGTAATATAAAAAAAATCAATGCAGCAACCGATCATACTACTTCGTTGCCGTCTGAGCCAAAGCTGATCAAGAATGATCGAATACAAAATTGCGCCTTCCGAATTCGCTATGACGTCATGCCTCGAGAATATACAAACAAAAGGAATGGAAGCAGTCAAACCAACACAAAAAATTTCACGCATACAGTCGCACTTTCTTGCTACAGATGGATAACGACCTGCAAAAAAAATTCATAAACAGAAAAAAAAAACACGCGGCACTTCGTTTTGATTAGTTCGTTTAATTTAAATCTTCAAATTGCAATATTAAGGGGACAGATACCTGTAAAATTTCGAAAAAAAAATTTGCTTCATAAAATGTTAATATAATCCTTTAAGAATATGTCAAAAAATTGTTAGAACGTAAATTTAAGTATTTCTTATATTATAGATCGTCAACCGTGACGACTCTATTCTTTACGTTCGAGCGCTGGAAGACTTTAAACGCGTTTTTCTCAAAACTATATTTTTCGAATTGGCGTACACGATAACTCGAAAAGTTACTAACCGGTCTCCCTGAAATTTTGCACACATCTTTTTTATGATATTGCTTACAATTCGAAAATTTTTCGAAAAAATAATTTTTTCGAAGCAACAATGGTGGAAAAATTCGCCCTAAAATTCATTTTTTTAAGCATTTTATTCCGCGAATTTGTTTCCCCCATTTTTTTTAATTCATGTAGAAATTATGACATTAATAAACAAAAAAATTTTTGGTTTTTTGTATTCAGGTCACTGACGCCGATGCTACAATGCCCGCCGATTGAGAAGCCCCGCTGGGACCTTCCTGGAAGAATTGAGAGTACATCCGCCATTTTAAATGATTAAAATAAAAAAAACATCATATTATTTTTTGAAAAAAATATATTGACTTTTTCATTTTAAATAATTTTAATGAAAACCAGGGAAAATATGGCCGTTTACAGTCCCTTAACAAACCATTTACTGAATAATTACAAGCAAGTATGATACTTTCTCTTCCTTTTGTGTGTTTTGTTAGTTTGTTTTATATTATAATAGTTCATGACGTCAGCCGGTTGTCATAATCGCGAAATATTAAATAACGGTTTTTCTGAAGACGCCACCTTCAGTTTTGTACACCGTGATAGATGACTAGACGGGATGCGAAACTCTCTTATATTAAGTGAGCGCGTGCCCGAGAACTCGCTTGAGTACTTGGCAGCACTGCCAGTCCCTGGGCTAAGGAACAGCTGAGGAAATCGCGTGCTACCAGAATTCGCACTACATGAATTTCGCAGGAATTTATATTCAAATAAGAAATAAAAATAAGAATGAAGAAGGCAAATATTCAAGTTAGCGCAAGGTTGATGTGTTAAGCTAATAAATTATAACGTAATGTAGTTTTTTTAAGCAAGAAAATGTCAAAAGTAAAGAATAAATGGGTTCGAGAAAGCGTCAGGAGCAATGCGTTTTCAACTTCGCTAGTCAGAAGGAGAAGGTAATTGAATTGTGATCTCTTTAATTTGTGATATTATACCAAAAAAAAATTTCCTAGCTGCAAAATATTTAAAACCAGTTGTTTTGATTTTTTTTTTGTTATTTTACAGATTTATATTCATAAATTGAAATATTTTTATATGTATTTATAACATGGTTTTTACCTTCATTATTTTTGTCTTTCAATGTTTGAAATTCCATTTATATCTTTATTTGAAAATTTTTGCTCATTTATGTATTTTGTACTGATTTTGCCTATTGCCCTAATTAGTGATTCTTCCGGTGTGGCATCAATGGCTAAATTTAAAAACTATGCGAATTTTGTTAGCGTTCTCACGAGAAAAATAATTTCGCATCTTCTCAACATATGGTCTGAACGAAGCAAAATAAGAAGAAGAAGAGCATAAGAATACGTGTAAAATGAGCGGGCACAATTCTGCTGTTGAATGCCCTATGAGACAAATTTACTCCCTCAATTTTGCTTCGGATGATCAAATCTTGAATTCAATCATCCTTGATTTGGCAACAATTGAGAGAAGGTGAATTGTGAATATACACCATTCATTGGATATTTGGCAGAAGTCTGCCTCCTATTTGGGGTGTGCGTCTTGATATTTTCAATGCAATCGTTATTTCAAGAAACTTTTTCTATCATTTGGTGTTTTGTTCCGGGATTTCGAGCCCGTGCACTTCCGAGTACTTTACACTTCTTCTAGAACCCATAGACATAGAAATATTTTTTATCTCGCTCAATAATATTTATCAAAACTTGGTCGTAACGTCTTCAAGTGATAACATCGTACTTTAAGTGAGAACGAACAAGAGCCGTAAACAGCAGTTTATAAGTATACCGATCAGAAAATTCAGATGCATTGCGACGAATAAAGCCTAGAACCGAACGATTTTGAAAGAATAAAATTAATGTGACCACTGGCGGAAAGCTTCGTAGCGAATGAAACACTTTATTACACTTTAAAGCTTTTCGAGGCAAACCGATCGATGTACATATATTATAAAGGGTGGCTAAGTTTCAAGAGCCGGTATTGATTTTGAATAAAATACAATTTTGTTAGGAAATTATTGTCATTTCTCTATATTATGATAATACTGGTATGGCTCAATTACGCATAGAATAAAATATCGGCCAAATAACTGCCGCGGCCTCGGTGGCACACCTCCATCCGACGGTCCAAATTTTTGATGACGCTGAGGCATAATTGAGGTTCTATGCCGTTAATGTGCCGAATTATCTCATCATTTAGCTCTTGAATTGTTGCTGGCTTATCGACGCACACCTTTTATTTCAAATAACCCCAAAGAAAGAAGTCCAACGGTGTCAAATCACATGATCTTGGAGGCCAATTGACATCGCCGCGACGTGAGATTATTCGGCCATCAATTTTTTCGCGCAAAAGAGCCATTGTTTCGTTAGCTGTGTGACGAGTGGCACCGTCCTGTTGGAACCACATATCGTCCACATCCATATCTTCCAATTCGGGCCATAAAAAGTTCGTTATCATCTCACGATAGCGAACACTATTCACAGAAACTGCCTGACCGACCTCATTTGGAAAAAATACGGCCCAATGATGCCGCCGGCCCATAAACCGCACCAAACAGTCACTCTTTGTGGGTGCATTGGTTTTTCGGCAATCACTCTTGGATTATCATTCGCCCAAATGCGGCAATTCTGCTTATTGACGAATCTACTGAGGTGAAAATGTGCCTAATCATTGAAGATGATTTTCTTCGAAAATTGGTCATTCACTGTTGCCATTTCCTGCCACCATTCTTGGCGACGCTTGAAATGGTCAAGAGGCTTTAGTTCTTGAGTCAATTGCACTTTGTAAGCGTGTAAATGCAAGTCTTTATGCATAAAGTTCATAGACGACGAGCGTGAGAGGTGCAATTGTTGGGCACGACGACGAGTTGAGGTGGACGGCTCTTCAACCACACCATCGCGAACAGCAGCAATATTTTCTACAATACGAGCTGTATATTGCATGCACTGGTGTTTTCACATCTCCTACATACCCGGTTTGCTCAAACTTTTGCACAATTTTTCCGATTGTACGCACATTTGGACGAAAAAATCACGAAGTACGCGATATGCATTTTGATTTGAACGCCTGTTTTCCTAATAAGCCTGAATAACTTTAACGCGTTGCTCGACTGTGTATCTTTCCATTCTTCAAATTGAGTTAGTCTGAAATTGAAAAATGTCAAATGCAATGCAGAAAAAGCTTGGCGTTTAGGTGAGGTTCACATTCAACATCGGCCCTTGAAATTTAACCACCCTTTATTACCCTAAAATCCATCAAAAGCTTACCCATTTTACACTAACATTTATAAAGACTCTGTGACCAACACATGGGAATTTTGATCCACCGTACGTTAAAGAGTGAAGACTGCTTGCTGGACATTAAATAACATTGTTCCATAAAAGTGGTGGACTTTTGATGTATTTTCGAAATTCTATAGTCATTTTTTATTAGAAAAATGTTGCTTGAAATTAAGTTCAAAGTATACAGGTCGTAAAGGACCGGATGAATGATGGATATGCCGGAAACCAATAAATGGAATTGAATTAAGTTGTTCTAATACTTTTTTAAAATAATGCAATCTCTATTCTTTTCAAAGTTACATAGACAACACCTTTCATATCAACGAATTTTAAATTGACAATAGTGCAAGCCTCAGAGTGTAGATATTTATGTTAAATGGGAGATTAAATTATTTCTAGAGTGCTCTGCCTAAATCGGCGTTGCAAAATCTTATAATATGGCTACGTCTTGGTATCCATATATTAGTAAGTTAAGCAGCCGAAAGTGAACTTAAATATTTCACAATGGACCACAAAAATAATATTAATTTTGCTAAAAGGCACTACACTTTTGAACAGCCATTCGGATTTTTTTCTACAGGCGTCTATATGTAATACACGAATTCTATTTTGAGCAATGCCATAATTTTTATTAAAAAACAGCTGGCGAACATTTATGGAGTCGACGCCAAAATCATAGAGACAGTTAAACGAAGCAGAAAAACATTTGAGGCGGCCGAATGGTTTATTTCCATAAGTTTATCCACAAACAGTTTATTTCTTGTAATCATGTGTCATCATTTTTAAGGCAATATTAATTTAATTCCACAAATTTTAGTGCTCATATTTTTGGCCTTTATTGCATCTTTTGCACAACTCATTTGCTTTGCATGCAGTGTAGTTTGCCTAAGTTACTAATAATACAATTTTTTATGCATATCCAGCCATTTATTATACCATATTATCACACTGCATTTGTTTATAGTCATTTATATACATATATATATGGATACATATATACATATATATACATACATATATACATACATACATACATATACATACATATATACATGCGTCAGTACTATATTTGTCAAGCACTTAACCCATTACAGCATAACGTTCGATATATCGGACATGAGTTAAATTTAATTTGTATCAAACAAGTGTGATGTGGAGGTGACTTAAAGGTTGTAATCGAAAGAGAACTATTTCTTCAACAATGGCAACCCTTCATTTGTCGACCCCTCGCAAAGAGTTTCCGTTATTTTAAATTTTTCAGTATGGCGGATTGCAAGCAGACTTTTTCGGGTAAAGGGTAAAATATTTTTGTATATTTTTTTGGTATATTTTTAGCAAACAATTTTATTGACAAGTGTTTATTAGTGCATAAGTATGTTAGCAAGCAAAACATAAAAAATTGTGAAGTTTGCTTCATTATCAAACATTTACTGTAGTATTTAGTTGTGGCGTCCGATATATCGAACCTTATGCATAGCAGGCTCTAGGTGGTTAGGTTTTTTGCGTTTTCCAGATTGACTGTAGATGAAATTTTGAGCCTTTTGGAGAGCGATGATGGAAATATTAACAATGAAAATTTTATTTACGTAGAGCCACTAATCTAACTTGAAGACCAAGCCACAGATGAGGACAGTGATAAATCGGATGAGGAGCACGATGCTAATTTGAACCAAATAGGATGTAAGTTATTGCGAACTCCGTCGTTTTCACACAAATAGGGGATCTAATCAAGATCAGATAACAATGTAGTTACGGTCGCAACCAATTTCGAAAACATGACAATGACAACTGCCACCCGGTGGTCACACGTGGCCTCCATCCTAAGTGTTTCATGGAGTATCATGTAGAGCCCAATACCTAAATATATTTTATATATAATTAATTTACTTGTATTTCTTCATTTTCAGTAATATTTTAAATAAATTTTGCTAGAAACATTCGGTTTTTTTTATTTCTCATGAGATAGCTTGAGGTGCCGGTATGCATAACGTTCGATAAATCGGACGGCTTGTTTACAACAAACTACAGACAAATGTGTAACTTTTCTTTCACCACTCGATTTATGTGATCTCCATAACCCGAAATTTTCACAGAAATTCATTATAAGTATAACGACAAACTTTATGCAGTAATGGGTTAAGCATCGCTTCATTTGCCTCACTTCTCAAAAGCGCGCAGCTCTTATCGCACTTTTATCAGAGATAATAATAGATAAACGAGTCCACGTACTATAAATAAGCGTTGCCATAAAATTAGCGAATACATATATAAGCAATGAACAGCCTGGAAAGGAACTTTTTTCACACGAAGCGCTAAATTTTTCTCCCATTAGCTGTTTTGCCGCTGTAGCCTTTGTAGCCTTGGATGGTTGATATGTGCAGGGCATCTCGGCAGTGGAATGGTAGAAAAAGTATTTTCTATTTTAATATTCATCACCCCTGCATATTTCCCATTGTAATGAGCTCGAACATTATCAATAACACGCAATAAATTAATCTGTAGGAATAGCCGTATTATTAACATACCTTTCCTAGTGTTAGCTGGCGCTAAACTACTACGCTTTTAACTTAATTTAAAGTGAATTATATCATTGCCAACCTAAATTTGATCACCTTACAAGCATTTAGAGTGCAAAGCTAAGTCGTCTGGTTTCCTTCAGGCAGTCGCTTTGTTTCAGTGCAAATAATTTGCCATAAACTTGGAAAAATTTGCAATGATTTGCATTAAATGTTCGAGTTCTGTCTTAAAATGCATAGCAATGAACTCATTACAACTAAATTTTACGGTCAAAAAAATTAAAAGTCAATTTAAATGCAAGCAAAAAATGAAGAATAAAAAACCATTCCTCATTTACATATGTATGTATGTATGTGTGTACATAGACTCTGTTACAGGTTCAGACTCTGTTACACTTCAAGCGTCAAAATTGTTGTGCTCTGAATTTGTGATGTTGGGCAAACACAGTGGAATGGAACAGAAAGCAGGAGAGGAAAATAACAAAAACATCAACGGAATGTTTTAAGGTAGATTTCAATTTGAGACTTAAATTTAATTTATACTCAACGGCATTAAATTCGGATCACAGTCTTGAATCATTGAATGATTTTGTAAGTTTGATATGTAGGCTATTTACCGTACAGTCTCTCAGCGAGCATATAATTTTTAAAGAATCAACAGACAAATTGAGTAGCCAATTCACAGATTGGGATGATTTCAAGAAAATTCTTGAAAATTGCAGAAATAATGAAGCGCAAATCAATTACTAAAGAGCAGATGGATAATGAAGTGCAAAGTTTTACGTCCAATATGCAACTTGTACGCAAGGAAAAATACTACAATCATTAAAAAACCCACAGTCATTACACAATACCTAAATTACAAGAGAGATCTTATTTCACTAAAGAGAAAACTTCGCAGTAGGTAAGTAGTTAGGTTAGTCAGGTTGCTTGTTTAACACTCGGTGGTCCTAAGGCCCATTGTGATACCTGCATTTGTTTTCCTTCCCCTAACTAAATTGCTTAAGGGGAAGTCTACTGTGACAAGGGAAAAAACAGGCTTATTTTCCGGATTTTATTTCTAACAAAATATTGCTCGTACATAAAATCTATTTAAACTCTTATCTTTATTATATATTTAAGTTTTTGAAAAAAAATTTTAAGTCAAAATATTCAAAATGGCCGCTGTGGCACTTCTGCAAGCGCAGGTCCGCTTTTCTTAGGTGCCTAAACGGTGTACATGAAATCTTACGTTTCGGTGATCTAAAACAAAAAAATAAAATATTGTTATCATATACATAGTATTGACTCTCGTCTGACGTAGGATTATGTCGATCAAAAATTTTGGCGCTGAAAAAAAAATTCTTGAAATTTTTTTCTTTTTTTTTGCCTAAAATTGATGTTACTATTGTTTATAACAATTTAACAAATAACGATATCAAAAAAATCCTATGTCAGACGAGAGACACTATTACAGAGAATATATAATTAAATTTTTAAGCTGATTCATTTATCAGAACTCGAGATATCGTGTACACCGTATACAAAAACTTAGTTTCGAGAAAAATGCGTTTAAAGTTTCAGTATAGCAGGTACGCGCTTTGGAGCGCTTCGGGAAAAGGTCGAAATTTCAATGAAGAAAAATTTTATCCAGCTGTAACACATATTGTATCTTATTTAAGAGGGTTCAAAGTATTTTTTAAGCTAATAAAAAAAAAAATCGATTTTTTGAAAAATTCACAGTAGACTTCCCCCTTAAGCCACTTAGATCTTCTTAAGAAGTTAACTAGTCCCATCAGTGAGGCATTTTGCAAATTTTTCGGGTCCTCAAAGAAATAATGGGCAAGATATTTGTCACCGCTTCTTTGAAGTGCCGGAAATTCACAGAGGCTAGGATGCCAATAGTGCAGTGACCCGTTATAACACCTGTGAGGACGCTGGTTGTTGATCTGTTGAATCCAATCAGACATTTTGTCCTTTTAAGATTTAGTTTTGGCCAGAGCGCTTTGGAGACCTTGCTGTTAGTAGTCTGAAACCACCTTCTATTGGTTTCCGCGATTACGCTCAAGCCAGCCATAGTGTACAGTTCGTCTAGAGCAATGCTTATGTCCTTTACCACTCGCTAAAGGTTCAGTTCACAGCCTATCCTTGCACATTCTTTCATTTCCCTTCACTTCAGAATGGCCGGGAACCCAACGAAGTGTGGTGTTTTGTTGTTAGATGAGCGAGAGCGACTTCCTCTAACTTTGCAGTAAGTGGCATCAAACTCGAGCACCAGCAGATAAAACTAGGCTAAAGAAAATGGCATGCAAAAATGATAATTTTTCTCATCACTTGCTTTCATTGTCCAGCGATCGTCATGTGGACTTGATAAGGCCACAAATGCACTGCCCTCCTCTCAAGATAAAAGAAGGCAAATGGACTTACAACAATTCCCAGCAAACAGAACTATATGCAGACTATCTAGCTGATGTTTTTACACTTCATGAAGCAACATGCAAAAATCGGTGCTGACAGATGTGTGCTCCAAGAGTTTGAAGAAATTCTCAAGCAGGTTCCACTCAAACCGCTTTCACCTAACAGCATCCAAATTCTAATTGACGTAATGAATGCATCTTTTAAGCTTTATTACGTTCCAATTTTCTTAAAAACTGCGGAAGATATTAAACTTCAAAAATCAGGCAAACCTGGACACGGGGTTTCATGGAATAGACCCATATCACTCCTACTTGTGATCTAAAACCTATTTGAAAAATTGTTGCTTAAGCGACTCAACAAAATAATATAATGAAAAAAAATAGTTCCATCACATCTGTTTGGTTTTCGAAGTAAGCACTCATTGATCAAGTAGGATCACGCGCGGAACAGAAAAAGCTCTAGAAAACAAAAAAGTATGTTCTTGAGTATTCCTCGATATGGCAAAGGCATCCGATAATGTGAGAAACGAATCGCAGGCTGCCCGAATGTGACTTGCAGGTATTTTGGCTCACTCGCGGACAATGGCTTCTTTCAGCGCCCCGGGACTAGTGAAACTTTTAGTTCGGACCTTGCTTTCCAAATTGCTCAAAGACAATAGATCATCGGAGTCGCGTCTGGTCAATTTGATAGCCATTGTGTGGACGTTATGAAGTTAGGAACGTTGTTTTTTAGCCATTCTTGGTTCACTCGAGCTTTGTGAGAAAGCAACCTCCAGAATACCTTTCCCGAAAATATTTCGCATTTACCTTGATGCCAGGCTCGATGAAAACAATTGGAGAGCGCACATCTGTGGTTACAGCGACCCAAACCATTACCTGTGGCGGGTACTGCCTCCTGGAGGCCAATCGATTACTCAAATTCTCGTATGACCTGTCGGTCAAATAAACCCTATCGTTTTGGGAGTTTACACATTGCTCAATTTGAAAAATTTTCTTGTCAGAAAACACAATGTTCGGAAATGGACCGCTTTCGGCCAAGCGAAGCAACTCCTTCGCTCTCTTAAGCCTGACTTGTTGCGGTTTTGGTGTGAGATCATGCGCCTTTTGGATTTTGTAAGGCTTGACTTTCAGATCATTTTTCAGTATGTGGCGGATGCTTTGGTCAGATATTTTCAGTTCTTTCGCCATTTGATTGACACTTCGTCGAGGATTTCGCTCAAGTCGCTTCTTCAATTTTTTAATCATTTCACGTGACTTTGCAATCTTTTGATGACCACCTCCATGACGTTTCGCGATGCTACCAGTAACGAGTAATGGTGCGATAAACAAAAAACTTTATTTACTTCAACGTGCTCGAGCTCACGATGAATCGCTGGTTATGATTTTCAAGCCAAATATAGGTAATGCAACCAAACTTTTACGTTGGAAATCCATTACTGGTTTTCTTTTTTCGCGTTTACTCTCGGCAAAATGTTTCCGCGCGCTTGTAAACAATACTCTGCATTGTCATTTAGCCAACTAACAGACAAGTGATGCCCGTCCATCAGCTGAGTGAGCGGTCTGAAGTTGGTTACCCTTCGAATGCCAGACGCTGTACTCTACCTTATCTTCACACATGACCCACCGTTTGATCCTAATTACGTCACAGCATCGTTTGCAGATCACACCGCGCTGATTGCAGGTGGTGAAATTGAAAGGGAATCGACTGCCACATTTCAAACCGCTTTAAATAAGGTCTTCCAGTGGACTAATAAATGGAAAATTAAACTAAACTAAACAAAATCTGTACACGTAGTTTTCGGAAACACTAAAATACAACATATACATGCATTGATGACCAACAGGTACCATACCAAAGTTTTGTATGTAAAGTACCCAGGTATGACACTTGATTGTAAACTTCGATGGAAAGAAGAGGTTAAGAAGGAGAGGGAAGAATTGGACATTAAACTCAAAAACATGCAATAGCTCATGGGTAGCAGCTCAGCTCTAATTATAGAAAACAAACTATTAATCTATAAGCAGATACTAAGAACAGTATGGAGTTATGGTGAGCAGCTGTGCGGGTGCGACAGACAAAGTACGAAAAACCAAATCCAACAGTTCTAAAATAAGGTCCGTAGATGTCAAATGTCAAATTCTCCATGGTACTGCTGAAGTTCTGACATTGAGCGTGGCCTTAAAATAAACTTCGCCTACACTGAAATCGCAAAGATTGCAGTAGTCCATAAAGAAAGACTAATAAACCACATCAATGAAGAAGCACATAATTTAATTGAAAGCGACGTATTAATACGAAGACTCAGACGTGCTCAACCCAGCGATATCATATAGTCTTCTTCTTCTTCTTAATTGGCGCGATTTTGGCCGAGTTTAACAAAGCGCGCCAGTCGTTTCTTTCTCGTGCTAACCGGCGCCAGCTGGACACACCAAGTAAAGCCAAGTCCTTCTCCACCTGATCTTTCCAAAGCAAAGGAGGCCTTCCTCTTCCTCTGCTATCAGCAGCTGGTACCGCATCGAATACTTTCAAAGCCGGAGCGTTTGTATCCATTCGGACGGCATGTAGCCGCTGGATCTTTATTCGCTGCGCTATGTCTATGCCGTCCTAAAGCTCATACAGCTCATCGTTCCATCGCCTGCGATATTCGTCGTTGCCAAAGTGCAAAGGTCCAAAAATCTTACGCAGAATCTTTCTCTCAAACACTCCAAGCGTCGCTTCATCGGATGTTGTCATCGTCCAAGCTTCTGCGCCATACGTTAGGACGGGCATGATGAGAGCCTTGTAGAGTGTTAGTTTTGTTCGTCGGGAGAGGACTTTACTGCTCAGTTGCCTACTGAGTCTAAAGTAGCACTTGTTGGCAAGAGAGATTCTACGTTGGATTTCAAGGCTGGCTTTATTTATTATAGGTGTTAATGCTGGTTCCTAAATAAACGAAGTCTTTTACAACCTCGAAATCATAGCAGTCAACAGTGACGTGGGTGCTGATACGCGAGTGCGCCGACTGTTTGTTTGATGACAGGAGGTACTTCGTTTTTTCTTCGTTCACCACCAGACCCATTCGCTCTGCCTCTGTATCCAGTTTGGAGAAGGCAGAACTAACAGCGCGGTTGTTAAGGCCGATGATGTCAATATCATCGGCATGCGCCAACAATTGTACGCTCTTATAAAAAAGCATGTGCCTGAGCGATTAAGTTCTGCGTAGAGTGAAAATTGTGTAATGTTGCCACATTTAAGTTGCTTGTTAGTCATTTGTAAATATTTGTGAACGAGTCGCAATAAAAACAAAAAACTTACAAAAAATATTATTTTAAACTATTAATCAAGCAAACAATTGCTGATAAGCAATGTTTACATTTTTCCTAATTTGGTATTAAGTCAATAAAAAATCAATTTTATTTCCCTTTATCAAATGCTATCAAAAGTAAACAAGCGTGCACTCAAGCACACACCTTCATTGAAACAAAAAATAACCTGCATGTACGAGTATGTACTTGATTTGTTCCTTAAGCAACCAATGACCTCACCCAACAATTCGCTCGAGCACACCTAAAATGTGTAGCACGAAATCAAAGTGTAGTAAATAGTTGTTTTATGAAATCATTATCAAATGCACAAGAACACTGCGATCAAGATATGAGCACCACTTGTGTGGAGTGACGTACCTGTTAGTCGCAGACCAGTTGCCTCTACAGTGGCAGGTTATTCACTTGCACAAATATTTTTTGTATGTATAGTTGTGCATGCATAGTGCACGACTCCAATAACAGTGTCCAATAAAATTGATCGATCTTGCGAAATGTAAATAAAAATCTATTTAGTAGACATTCAGCTGAGTGACGTAAAAGCGTTAACTGTACAATTTTAACGTTATAAGGTCTTCAATAAATTATTTTTATTGTGTCATAAATGTTCCGGCGGTATTGACTCTTTGAGTTTTTACACAACTCACAGCATAAATAAATGGTGCGATTGCTTTATTGTTACGTAGGGATATTGCAAATTTGTATGAAGTCATAGCTTTAGCATATAAAGCATATAAAGATGCACCGCTGGTTGATGCGCACGCTATGAACCCGAACATATCAACTCGGCGCAAAAATTCACAACATTCAAAGATACGAGTTTTAAGTTCGGTTAGAATGGTTTCCCAGAGAGTAGACACACTTGGGCGAAGAGTTCAAATTCATGATTTATGACACCATTGCAAGGGAAATAAGGTGAAGAAACCCGATTGAACGAAATGAGAGAGAGAGAGAGAGAGAGAAGGAGAGGGTGGGGGGAAGAAGAGTGTTGACTATTTGTGGATTACGAACGATGATGCTTTGATGAAGTTCAGCAGGGGCTGTTATGGTATACCAGGCGTAGGAAAGAAGTGAGAACCAAGATGCCATAATCTTAGTCCCGCGAGAGCAGAGCAGCTAAAGAGTAAGTGCTAAGTAGTTGCTCGACCTCTTTACAGCTGGCGCATAAAACACTCGCAGTAATTCCAAAGCTAACTGTATGCACACCTGTGAGAACACCCACGAAATTCGAGAGCTGAGATTTTGTTATCCTCAGAAGATCCCCCGAATGCCTTTTATCGACTCGTGGCCAGAAGAATTTCACGACCTTGCATGTTTGTGTACTTGCCCAGCGCTCTTTGAGTTCCGGCAAAGCTCATCGTTCCAGGAGTAGAGCGCAAGTGGTCAGGACTGGGATCTCCTTTCGCGGGGAATCTATCTCACAGGTCGATTATCTGGCTTGCTCGTCTGCCTCATTGTTTCCCAAAATGTCGCTATGACCAGGTATCCACGATACGAGTGTAATACACGAATTGTTGAATAAAAGATCCGCTGGTTGCAGTGAAAAAATGAGAGTAACTTTAACAGATTAGAAAGAAGAATTGAAAAAACAAGTTTTTTTGAATAAGATCATAAGATATTTTGTGCCCTCTCGCCTTCAATGTTTCTCACAATTTTTCCAGACATAGTTTTTTCATTGAACTTAGAATGGTGCCGGGTTAGTCTAAGTATATGTGCCTCTCTCCCTGCAGTACGAGGTTGAAATGCTTCTTTCTTCTCCTCTATATTGCATTGCACGACTGCCAAAAAGTACTCTAACGAATGTCCCTATTTTGTAATCTATTACTCTTGGATAAGAATGAGAGTGAGCATTATTCAAGGATGATAGATTTACCAGATTTGTTCTTTAACTAAAAGTATGGAGAAAAATAACATTGTGAGGGGAACTTCGGCAATCCACGGCATCATTTGGGAGATTCAGCCGAATTCTACACGATCATTTTACATGACTTCAGACACTCGTCCAATGAGTCGTTGTTCAGATGGCAATGAAGCAACCTGACTGTGTTGATTCTTTTTTTTCGTATATCACTAACACAGTCTCCGAAATCATGCACAATCATGTCACACATATGCACACACTCGTCCGATCACCGAAATTAAGCAGCGTCGAGTGCGGTTAGTACTTGGATGGGGGACCGCTTGAGAACACCGTATGTTGTTGGCCTTTCCCTCTCTCGTGAAGTAATGCATAACGGTTGTCGCGCGGGAAGGATACGGCTCTGGGGTGGGTTTTTAATGGATGAATCGAAAGACGAGTCTCACACTTTTCGATTTTCAATGCCTTTTTCCACCTCCATAAAACAATAAAAACTCGTCAAATCTGTCGTTGTTCAGGCGGCAACGAAGTGATCGTATGTGATCGTCAAAAACCATTCAGAGTCGAGTTACCGCGGCCTGCAAACCTTCTGTATTCTCCCCACCAGAGATAGAAAACCGAGTCAACGTGCGATATGTACCTGAACACATCGGCTTTGATCGCATTCTAGGCGTGTGAGCGATTGTTGTGGGTTTTCAATAATAGAATTGTAATTGAAAAAGAATTGAATGGGAGTAAGCTTTAGTTTCAGCCAGATGACGCTACGTGCCACACAAATCATTTCACCATTGATCGCCAATGATGGAGTAATTGTGCCACTTGACATCTTTGATTTTTTCTAGATAGTTCCCATAAGATCGGTGTTACATTTCAGACACTTAACCCTTTCGTCCCGAGCGGTACACGAGTGCGCGAAGATTCGAGCCTTCGCATTACCGAATGGTTACGTATCAACCCAGAATACTTAGAATATTTTTGAGTATACAGTTTAATAGCCCATTCACTTTTTGTATAACAAAGTGCAAGTTTCAACTGCGTCAAAAATCACGTTGATTTTGGGCAATTTTTTTTTTGACCGCGTTAGGTGTTTTCTGCCAAATAAAAAAATTTCAAGCGTTCTTTATACGGAGAAAATTTGATCAGGAATTTTCAAACTGCATCAAACTTGTATTTGATTATACCAAAATTGAATGGACTATAAAGCAACTACTTCAAATTTTTCCAAAAATTCTGATTAAAACGTATGAATTTTTATTATTTCTTTTTTTTTTTGTTACTAATTTTGAAAATTGGTCTTATATAAATAATTTTAATGGGTAAATTACCTATTTCTTCATAAACAACTTATTTAAATTGAGTAAAAAAATAAAATTTCAAAACTTGCTAGTAAGTCTTTGAAAAAAATGCATCAATACTTCCTTGCCAACGACTTGCCAGCCAAAATGAGCAATGCCGGAGAAAAAAAGGAAAAAACCTTATGACCTTGTCCCAGAACTTTGAGCAGGTGGCCAACAGATATACATTTCTATAACCTGTCTTACAAAGTATTTATGTACGAGGGGTGCCTTTTATATGTCGGGATTAGAGAACAAAAACAAATTTTAATCATCGGAAATCACTTTATTGTTTTTCAAAATATTCTCCATGAAGATCTATACACTTTTGCATGCGTTTGAACCAATTGTCGAAGCACTTTTGCCACTCTGAATGAGGTACCTCCAAAACATGCATTCTGAATGCCGCAACCGTTTCTTCAGGTGTCGAAAAACGTTGACATCTCAGTTTGTGTTTTACGTACGGGAATAAAAAGAAGTCATTCGGTGTCAAGTCAGGACTATACGGCGGATGACCCATTAATTCGATGTTTTGGGTGCTCAAAAATGGAGTTGTTTGAGCCGATGTGTGAGAGCTCGCATTGTCCTGGTGAAGAGTGATCCGTCTTTGGCGATTGGTTTTCCTAATTTCTTGGAAGACAACTGGCAAACAAATGGTTGTGTACCACTCAGAATTTACTGTTCTGCGTTGTTCTAGTGGTACGGTTGCGACATGTCCAGTTTTTCCGAAAAAACAGGCGACCATTTGCTTGGAAGTGCTTCGTGCGCGAACAACTTTTGTTGGATTTGGCTCATCTTAAAACACCCATACAGTCGACTGCTGTTTACTTTCGAGCTCATACGCGTAAATTCATGATTCATCACTTGTCACGATGTCATAGACGTGTTTCGAAACCCCGCGATCGTATTTTTTGAGCATTTCCTTCGACCAATCGACACGAGCCTTTTTTTGAGCGATTGACAAATTGTGTGGGATCCAACGCGAACAAATTTTTTTGACAGTCAAATGTTTATGCAATATTGAATGTATGCTGGTCCCATTAATGCCTAAGATTGTCTCAATCTCACGATAGGTCACATGACGATCTTGCAATATCAGTTCGCGCACAGCATTAATGGTTTTCGGAACAACAACTGATTTTGGACGACCTTCACGAAATTCGTCTTGGGGTGAACTACGACCACGATTGAATTCACCAAACCATCGATAAACACTGGTCCTTGATGGAGCTTCATCGCTAAAAAATGAATTAAGTTCATCCATGCAATGTTGCTGAGTTAATCCACGTCGAAAGTTGTAAAAAATAATCGCACGAAAATGTTCACGATTTAATTCCATTTTTGGACCGAGATGAATCTTTTAAGTTACTGTAAACTACACAAATAGCGCTGGTATTTCAAAACGTTCTGAGTACGTAAAAGCCAAAAAATGTCAAACTTTGCGATACAGCTGTCAGTTGCCAGATTGCAATACCAGGGTTTTCAAATCCCGGCGTATACAAGGCACCACTCGTATTGCCTGTAAGTACTGTCGCATTTTAATTAATAGAAAAATATTACTTGATAGTTGTAAGAAGAGCTTTGTTAAACTCGGCCAAAATCGCGTAAGCGGTTATCGCGCCAATTATGAAGAAGAAGAAGTTGTAAGAATTTAAAACATTTCAAAAAAAGAATTTAAAAAAATTAGGTACTTCACTGCAGTTCCTACCTTCAGTTAAGTTTCGGACAAAAAAAAAATGTTTGCATTTCTCCTCACTTTAATCATTTGGATATGTAATTTTCAATGTAGCAAAGCAAAAATATAAAGCAAAAAAATAAATAATAAAAGCATTAATACAATTTACTCTGTTTTTAAGCCTTAAATCTATAAACTCACCTTTAATGACATTTTCGCAGGCTCTTGCTTCCGTTACAATCTGTGAATTTCTAGTTCACTTCTTGCATTCGCGTTCGCCTAACTAATTATTGCACAAATTACTCGTCACTGGCCAATATAAGATTATCGCCTCGTCCACATATGGGCATAGATGCTTGTGGAAACTAACTAACTAAGTAAATTGTTTACGGACGTTTTATCACACACAGTATCGGTCACCAGCTCTGTGGTCACCGCTCACTCACTAAGTCACTTTATGATTATTGCACTGGCACTATATTGAATCCTATCCTATCTAATTTTACACCTTTCGCCAAAGCGCAGTGCTGCTCCTGCTATTTTAAGGCAGCTGAGTATTAGCCAATGATGCTGTATCTTCGCAAAGGCTGATTACAAAAAAAAATGTTTTTTTTGTTTTGTTTTTTTTTTTCAATTTATTTTTACGCGCACACACAGGGGTATTATTATTTTTTTTTTTTACTATGCTGCACTTTGTGTGTACATTTACTTGTAATGAGAACGGGGACATTCACTTGTCTGGCTGCGCCGGCGCTGCAGCCATTCACTCACCCAATACGCTGGCGTCAAAACTGCAAGAGTCAAAGAAGAAGAAAAATAATAAATAAAAATATATTAGCACATACAAACACACATACATATGTATATGTATATTTCAAATATGCTATATAGTATATTGTTAAGTATTGTATTTCAGTGCATGCGTGTGTGTGTGTGTTTGTGTTAGCAAAAATTATTATATCACCGCTAACAACGGTAACAGGTTTACAAGCAACTGCCGCAGTAGCAACAAAAAAGTACAAAACAAGAATCACAAAAACAACAGATGCAGCGAATGCGCTTCGAAAAGCGCACCTAAAGGAAAATGTGTAGAGAATTGGAGCAGCGCAATGAGTTCGCGCATGCGCACACACACAGCATTCCAGTTCTCTTAGCCTCATTTTGTTAAGCGGCTTTTCGCCGTCGTCGCAATCATCTTCAGCTGTTGACTTGGGCACGCTGTGCATTGCCGCCGTTTGTTGGTTCCTGCGCGCTTACGGAAAATTACAACAATAAAACCAGCGCTGGAAAAATGGCAAGTATCAGACAAGTACTCGTACATTGTTGGCAATCTTGGCAGAAAATGTTTTGACTTACACTAAATTGCATCGTGCGCGGGTAATTACCAGCCAGCCAAAGCGATTAAATATGAATACAAGCGGCGCGACAGACTCAGACCACGAGCTATATGAGCACAGACATACATACATACATGCATACATCCACAAAAGTACTCAATAAGTACTGGAAAATACAAAGCAAGCATTTGATTTTTGGGAAAAATCACATTTTCTGATACTTTCTCCTACTTCTGATGCCCTAAACCTCGCTTCCGCCTCAATCACGCCTTTTGACAGCTGGTTAATACAGCGTAGAGTTCATTCGCCTTAAAAAGCAGTGATTCAGATTTAAGTATTTTATATGCAACTAATTTTACTACCCAGCAGGAAATCGGTTTCTTCAGTCACAAGTGCATTCTACCATTAGATTAGGTTAGGTTGAAATGGTTGAACGGTTGAAAACGGTCCACTATGGGACATACTCAGGCTCATAGCCCATTGTGATACCGCATGTGGAACTTATCCTTACCTCTCCTAAAACCAGTGTGTACTTTTAAAAAAAAATTTAGAAGATCCCTGATTTGTTCAGTACTGAAATCTTCTATTTACTTACTTCGTCATCGCCATGGTCCCTTAGTTGGGATCGGCTCTACTCGTACTAAGATCCTCCAATTCATTAAAAGGTTGACTCCTGAAACGGTAAACCTACGCCTAAAGCAGGAGTGCTATGTCTGGAACAGCAAAGGAGGTGCGAAATCGTCTCTTTCCCTTCCTCATCTAGACAGCTTCTGTCGTCTGTGTTTGCACACCCATTCTTTGAGCGTGTCTGCCTATTAGACGTCTCGTTATAACAGAAATCAGTGTTCTAAGACTAAGCCTCTTTTGGCTTACCAGAGATTCTGTGCGTTTGGCATTAAGAGTCGGCCACAATTGTTGGGCGATTCTGCAGGGGTTTTCATTACGCGATCTTTCATTCGATTCTCTTACAATTTCCTCCAAAATAAGTAGCTTACAATTCTGTAAGGGTATGCCTATGTCATGGTTAGTCATCTTAGTGCCAAGTCTCGTTAGCTCACCGACTCTGCAGTTACTCTCGATGTGAGGACAGGAACCCATACTGCATTTGGACAATATGACTGGTCCAACTCGTTAAGGATCGTATCACCGCTTGACTTTCTGTGAAAATATTTTTAGATCTCATTTCCAGGTATCGCATCACACTGCTTCGGATCACGGCTTTTATAATTACCATCAGTTCAGTCTGAAAGACACTTCAGTGGTCAGGAAGCCGAAAACTGAAGGAGATCCCCTGTTGCTCGGAATATACTCCTCGAACCACCCTCGCCCTGTTTTACATCGTCCCGTTCCCACTCCTCCCGTAAAGGTAGGAGGATCGTGAGCGATATAATGGCAATTGCAGGCGGGAGTGCGTAGTCCATCAGTCTGGGAAGCTCCGACTGGCCGTAGTCCGTGTTTGACCATGTACCTAAGGTATTCAACCTTATTGCCGCACTGTGAGCGATATGTCTATTAATCTGAGTATCCAGTGATTTTTTTTCTGGAGCAGGTGGGAACGGTTTCCGCCTCTTACGCTCGAATACATACAAGTAGAACTTTGAAAGAATTTCATAAAATTTCAAATTCTTTGGCTTTTGATTTTTCATTCTCAAAGCAAACAT
This sequence comes from Anastrepha fraterculus, assembly GCA_037575425.1. Taxonomy (NCBI): domain Eukaryota; kingdom Metazoa; phylum Arthropoda; class Insecta; order Diptera; family Tephritidae; genus Anastrepha; species Anastrepha fraterculus. Next base: position 203,560 of record JAYXIM010050738.1, read on the forward strand.
TGATTGCCAATGCATGAATTATATATAAAGGCGGCCGCCGTAGCCGAATGGGTTGGTGCGTGAATACCATTCGGAATTCACAGAGAGAACGTAGGTTCGAATCTCGGTGAGACACCAAAATTAATAAAAACATTTTTCTAATAGCGGTCGCTTCTCGGCAGGCAATGGCAAACCTCCGATTGTATTTCTACCATGAAAAAGGTCCTCATAAAAATATTTTCTCTTCGGAGTCGGCATGAAACTGTAGGTCCCTCCATTTTGTGGAACAACATCAAAACGCACACCACAAATAGGAGGAGGAGCTCGGGCAAACACCCAAAGAGGGTGTACGCGCCAATTATATATATATATATATATATATATATATATATATATTATCGTTAAGTATTTTTATTGTAATCCTTAAAAAATCATATAAGAGGTGGTGCAAAATTAATCACCCAACGGAAGATTTATAGTTTTTGCAATGGAGCGCGTGGAGATCGAAATAAATATTTCCATCGCTCAAAATAATTTTTTTATTTAGTGGTCGGGAAGCCGAAAGGATGTATGAATTATATAAAGGTGGCGCAAAATTAATCACCCAACGGAAGGTTTATATTTTTTGCAATGGAGCGCATGGAGATCAAAATAAATATTTCCATCGCTCAAAATAATTTTTTTTATTTAGAAAAAACAAGAACAAAATTGGATTATTAATTTTGCGCCACCTAAATTTACTAAGAAAATATAACTAAATGGAATGCTATAGCGGCCGGCATTTTTTTTTTTTGTCGGGCCAACTAGCAAGTACAGCACTCAGACAACATTAAGTCCATTGTACTGCGCTCCGACTCCCTTTTTAATATTCTTTAAATCTACCCGACCTCCGAAGCAGTCTGAGTAGATCTTGAGGAGCCAAGGAGCCAAGATGGTCGCTTCTTCAGTGCAAAAGACCTCAAGCCTGATGCGAGCGAAGGCCGGGAAGATGCACCGAGAAGTGGTCCGTCGACTCATCCTCCTCTCCACATGCTGGGCAGAGTGCATTGTCTGAGATGCCTAACTTTTCAATGTGCTTCGCCCATAGAAAGTGGCCCGTCATCAGTCCAACCAGCTGCCTACAGCCTCTTCTGCTTAATGACAGGAAGATCTGCGACAGTCGGTCGGACATGCCAGGTAACATCAGTTTTGTACATCTGCTGCCTCAGCCTTTCGAGCTCGCTTGGGGGTTGAAGTAACCCGTTTACTAACTGTGGCCTTCATAAACGCACTGCAAGTTTACACAAATCGATGTATTCGCAAAATCTTGAAAATCCACTGGCCAAACACAATCTTGAATGCTGATCTGTGGAGGATAACTCAGCAGGATCCAATAATCCTTGAGATTTTCACAAGAAAATGCGGTTGGATTGGCCACGCCTTTCGTAGACAATGAGATGACCTAACAAAAGCCGCAATTGAGTGGTATCCCCAAGGCAAGGTGGAATGTGAAAATAAAAGGTCATTGAAGACTTGGAGATCATTGTTGGATTTTGAAAGACGGGCCATGAATTGAGCCTGTAATGAAGTTAATAGTCTGGCACAGAACAGATCTGAATGAAAAGAGTTCGCTGTAATCCTTTGTGATCCTCACTGGAACCACAGGCAATGATATGTACACCCGTTCTGGGCGTTTGGCCTCTATTTCTATTTGTGGCGTGCGTCTTGATCTTGTTCCAGAAAAGGAGGGATCTACAGTTTTAAGCCGACTCCGAAGGGCAGATATTTTTATGAGGAGCTTTTCATAGCAAAATACACTCGAAGGTTTGCCATTGCCTGCCGAGAAGCGATCGCTATTAGAAAAAACTTTTTTTTCATTTTGGTGTTTCACCAAGATGCGAACCTACGTTTTCTCAGAATTCCGAGTAAAATATAAATAAATAAATGTTTTATTATAAACTAAACTTGTGACAGATAGATAAATGGACGGTATGCTATTTCAGCTGTCAAGTCAAAAAAATCATCATCATCAATTTCCTAGATGAAACGCTAGATGAACCGTCCTGTCGATATAAAAGTCTGTGTGTCAGGAAACAAGTCAAAGTTTTTCACATCTGCCACATTTCAGCATTAATTGCTTCGCTAATTCATTTGTTTAGCTTTTGTTTTCTTTTTTGCAAAGCAACTTTATTTCATTTTTTCTGCACTTCCGTTGTTCCATTTGTTTTCTTGTTTTTTTTTTTTGTTTTTTGTTTTTTTTTGTTTTGCGAGTACAGAAGAATGCACTAAAATTATATATTCATCATACAGCAAATGCACTTTCACAAGCCCACCATTAATTCTACTTACATCTGCCTGAGCTGATTCATTGTTGTTCACGAGTGGGTGTTGGCAACTCAAGTGCAACGCACTACGTGTGGCTTGTCAGTTCGCATAAACATTCGTAAATATATGTATATGCACATATGTATACATATGCAGCAAACATACGGCACACGCCTACACACCTAGTTCCCGAGCTCCACACTTACACTGGAGATTTCTATCCAGATTATTTTTGATAAGTAGATAGCATTTGTTATTTCTGTTGTTCTTGTTGTTTCTTCAACTCTTCAATGTTTTTTTTTTTTGTTTTTGGATTCCATTATTGTTGTTGTAACAACAGGCAGCGCACTTATTTACATATATGAGTGGGAGTATTTCCGCCCCACAGTGCTACCAAGATCACGGCTGCTCATATCTTAATGGTCGATATGAACTTCACACATTTTGGTTCACATCCAAGTTTCGTAGCAAATTTGCTGTGTTTAGGAAAAACTTAGCCGCAAGTAAACAAAATCCCAAAATAATACCAGCAAATGGATTTGACCTACATATCGCTAATTAAGAGAAATATTTAAATTAAAGGGTTTTAGAACAAAATTTTGGAGATTTAGATTAAAGGTGGAGTTAGGTTAACTTCAATCTTAATCAATAGAGATCTCACATAAACCAGAAATTTATTTAACTTAGTTAATCAACAGAAACCTCATATAAGCCAGAGTTAGGTTAATTTGTCTACTAAGCAACGATCTCACATAAACCAGAACTGGCTACCAATATTAGCAAAAGAGTTCCTAGTGGCGTAGACTACAAATCTTACTCCCTAGTTTTAATATATTGCTGATTCTCTGATCAACAATACCACTAAAAAAGAGGATAAACTTAAAGCAAAGGGGACGAATGCAGAGGTGTGGCTAACATTAGACCGTTAAACGGCTCTCAGCGAATTTGAAAAAATCAGCTAATTGGCTGACGTCACCGAGGTTACGACGAGGTTATGACTTCGTTACCCTCACAATTTTGTCTCAAATGGCCAAGCCTGTTAATCAATCATCTTTGGAACAAAGGCAGCTGAACGCGATCTACCAAATGGTAGGCTGCCACATAGTAATTACTACAGGAAGCATTTAGCTTTACCATCGTTACAAGATAGATGTGCCCCACTCCGCATCCGTTCTATTTCTGCCACGTGAGATGTTGTGCCATGAGAGTACCCCAATCACTAGTCAATCTTGAACTTGAACTGAAACCTGAACTGAACCCGATTAAGGGTTGAGCTCTTTTAACTTCGATTTGGGATTGAAATATCTACTTGAGGGCCAAGTGCTATTATGAATAGAGATTGAATTGGACTATAATTTTGGACGTAGATTCAACAGAGGACTAAGGCGTGTACAAAACTGGGACTTATACATTGTCATAGCCCTCAATGGGAGTTTAAAATGAGTGACACATTTTAAAATTTTTTCTAAGAATTTAAATTGGGATTATCGAAAGAGAATTGAACTTTTAACTAAAGTAGAAGTTAGAACCTTGACCAGGAGTATGCCACCTTTACAACTTGAACTTGTACTGGAATCGGAACCTGAACCTGAACTTGTCCCAAATATGGGCTGAACTTTTAAGTAAATAGAACTTAAAATTCGAATAGGAGTTAACCTCTGACTTGGAATTGGAATAGCTACTTGAATGCCAAGTAATATTTTGAATAGAGATTGAATTGGGTTGTAGTTTTGAGCGTGGATTCAGTAGACTAGGCTAGGGCATACATATACTTGAACGAAACTATGATTTGGATATAGTCAGACTCTTGTGTGAAGACTTAAAACAAGTTTAGGCGACGAAGCTCGACATCCACTCGGCATAAAAACTGGGCACGTATTCGAACTTACATTTAAGTGATGAGGTCCATTTCCACCTCTGTGGCTTCGTCAATAAGCAAAATTGTCGGATCTGGGGCTCAGAAAATCCAAGAGTTATTGTTGAAAAGCCTCTCTATTCTCAACGTGTGACTGCTTGGTGCAGTTTATGGTCCGGCAGAGTCATTGCACCTTACTTTTTCGAAAATGAAACTGGAGCAACAGTTACGGTGAATAGATTGCGCTATCGAGAGATGATTAGCGATTTTGTATGGCCAGAATTGGATGGTATTGATCTGGACAACGTTTATTTTCAACAAGATGGCGTTACGTACCACACAAGCAACGAAACCTATCTTTGAATAACATTTCTTATTGGAAAACCCTTTATAACAGTTTCATAGGTCATTATTAATTTAAAATCCAACAATAACTATTCTCATATGAAAAGTCCACAATTTTCTAACTTTTATTTCTAACGCCATAAAAACAATAAAAAATACTTGATTTCTATTGCCTAAGCAATGATCTAATCAATGAAGCCGACTGCAATTGGCATTGATGTTTTTTGGTTTTTTTTTTAAGTTGCAGTTTGCTGCGGTCAAGTCTTGTGTGACTCGATATAATTGTTTTCAAAATGACATGAAAACAAAACGCAAGAATGAATTCAGCTTTACTGCTGCCATTGCACCATATTCTTGACGAAGCTGACGTAATAAACTACAATTAATATTTATGAATATTAACGAAAGCAGCTTTGGACTTAGATCACCGGAAATCAGCGAGTAAATGAAGAGTTAATAGACTTAACTGAGAATTGATACTTATGAACTTTGGCACAATTTGAAATTTGTGCTTATTTGATAATTAATAATTTCAAAATGCAATAAATGAATGGAAAATGAGAGTGGAGCAATTTTATTATTAGTTCGACCAATCAACTACTCCATACAAATTATTGTGAAAATACACAAAACTTATATAACCTAATTGGCATTCGAAAAGAAATAAGAAAACTCATTAAATAGAGGTGGTCAAAAACATGCTTGTTAATTTAATTTAAAAATCCATTGGAGAGCAGTGCGCCTTTCGAATTTTCAAATGCCCAGCAAAAGAAATGTGATAAAGGAAACATCAAACTAAGGGAAAAAAGTTGGCTAAGCCTTGCAGCGCACAGTATAACAAACCCAATGATAACGTGAACAAGTTTAGTAATGCTAGACAATTTGAAAAAAAAAAATAGAAGATGGGTATATCTATCGTATAAAATACGGAAAAGTCAGATGGCCACAATTATTATGTATTCAACACTTCAAAAAATGCAACTACAGGCAACTATTTTTTTTTTTATTTGTTGTTTTTTTTTGTTTCTTCAAAATATTGCACTCCATTTTATGTATACGAGATTGATTATTGCATAACGAGACTAACAATTTTGACTACACATATCTTTCGCTCCATTTGAATCTTCCACTATTTAAAGCAGTGCTGGAAGCCTTTATCTATCAGCAGACTTGCCGCTTCTTCTTCCTTAACTTCAACGGACTGCAGTTCTGCTATTTTTATTGCAGATTTTCTCTCAGAATTAGAATATTTTTCTTTCATTAAAAAATGTCTTTTATATTTTTTATTTTTGTATTTTGTACGGATACTTCTTAAAATTTCATAAGAACGATAAATTTGTTTTTTCTAATTTTGCGTTTTTGAAATCAAACTTCTTAGACGTCGATGGGCGAGCGAGAATGGAGAGTAAAATTTCAAGGCCATGCAACGTTTTGGGCATTTTCGTTCCGCGAGAGAGAAAAAAGATATGACGAAGAGGAAACGGAGATAGAGAGCTATACCTTATATATATCTTAGATACACTTTAGACTATTTTTCCTGAGTTTTTCTTTATGGTTGCTAATTTCTAGTGAGAAATAACACTGCCTACTTTTTGGCGCCTGTTTAGTGGTGCAAACTTGTAGGAAATATATTTTTGGTGCCTACTTTTTGGCGTTATATTTCCTTGGTGCCTACTGTTTGGGGCGTTTTTTGGTCCCAATTTTTTTGCCGTTTTTTTTTGGTACCTACTTTTTGGCGCTTATTTCCGTTTCCTGGCTAGTGCTTGTGCGTACTATAAAGTGCTATCCATTCCTCCGTCGGATTTATTGGTATTGCCTTGCGGTAATTTGTGCGTGTGATAAACGCTCGGAGTAGTGCGCGTTCTTGCCACGGTTTGTGTCCGGCATTTACCTACACCGGTCGACCCTTCTTCGTTTTTTGTAAATTTTATCTATTTGTATTCTCTGCAAATGCTGTGAATTTATTTAGATATATATTCTTTCTCTCTCTCTCTCTCTCTCTCATTCTCTCTCCGGTCTCTCCCTCTTTCTTTGTCTGCCTTGAAAGTTTCACGCACTTTTTTGTGTATGAAAATTATTAAAATTTCATTCAAGTATGTTTTTTTCTGTTTGAAATTTTAGTTCTTTTTAATGGATATTTTTAAATTGATTTAGAAGATATTTAAACAAATATTTTCAAATCTTTTTCCATGTTTAATTTTTTTAGGTTTTTTATAGCTACTTTTCTAAATTTTACGAGACAAATTTTTTTTTATTATTTTTGGGTTTTTGGATGCAAATTTTTTACGATTTCATTTGAATTTTTTTTATTTAACATTTTTCTTTTAGCACTTTGGTTTCATATTTTCAGTTTTCTAATGGATATTTTTTAACTTCATTAAACAATTTCTTTTTAGTAAAATTGTTCTGAATATTTAAGAATGTATTAAATTAATATTTTTGGTTATTTTTGGCCTTTACTTAAAAAACAAGTTTGAGTAATTTTTTCATGGTTGTTTTTTTCATTATTTTTCTGTTTTTTTTTTTTGCATCAGAACTGTTCAAAATTGCATGAGAAAAATTAAATTTATTTTTTACTATTTTTTGAGTTTTTTTGGATGACAATTTTTTTTAATTTCTTCTTCTTATAACTTTTTAGTTCTATTTTTTCATTTTTTTTTTAATGTATATTTTTTAACTTCATTAAAAAGTTTTTAAATTAATAATAAATTTCTTTATATATTTTTAGTATTTTTTTTTTTCAATGCCCTGCATGATCCCGAAGGGAATTTTCGCGCTAAGCACGAATCCGAGTTCAAAAATTTTCCATGACGTCAGGTTTTCGAGAAAAAGGGGGTTGAAACCCCTAAAAATTGCGTATTTGGCCATTTTTCAAAAATTGTGGAGCAGAACCCTAACGTGCTACGATCTTCGTTTTTGTGTGTTCAATTGCACAGGTTGAACTTTGCTCTTTGAAATAAGCCCAAACCCAAATTGTTCGTATGCACCCTTAGAGTAGGGGGTGTACTTATGTCTACGGGGGTAGAGAAAAAAATGAACATAGGAACTTATCTACACCCTTTTTAATAAATTTAAATTAATTAAATTTTTTTTTTAATATTTAGATATTGGATTTTTTACTTATTAAAAGAATTTTCTGTTTTTAGTTTTTTTTTTTTTTTAATCTTTTTTATATGGATTCACTTTAAAATTTTATTACAAAAACTAATTTTTTTTATTTTTTTGTTTTATTTAGATTTTTGTTAAGTACAGAAATCTTTTTAAATTTTCGAAAAGTAATTTCTTTTTGTATGTTTTTATTAAAAAAAGTTTATATCTGCTTTTAATTTTTTGGTTTTTAAAGGTCTGGCGGACTTTTGACACATACCTTTCTTTCAAAAGTCCGCCATTTTGTTATTTTGCAAAGAAATTTTTCCATTGTCACACCTGCCAGAATGATAATAAGTTTAACTTTTTCGTTTAAGAGCCAAAATCCTGTTAACAAGCCATCTATTTTTGTTTAAGACGCTTACTTTGGTGCCACCTACTACAAAAGATATGTGAAAAAAAAAATTTTTTTGTATACTATTTGATGTGAATAATAACATCGCAACGATCGCATTTAATTTTCTTAAAAAAAATCCTAGAAAATATCTATAAAAAATGAGTATTTAACCAGACTACTTCCTTAAATGCTTCTCTTTTTTTAATCCTTAGAATAATTTCATTTTAATATTATAGTTTTTTTACAAAATTTTTTAATTAATGGTTTTTTTCTTAAATTCCTTTAGAATAATTTCTTTTTAATATAATATTATACACATATATTATCTTTGAATTCTTTTGTATGGGTATCTCTTAAAATTAAATTTTTCTCCATTTTTGGTTTTTTTATGCATGAAAATTTTTAAATATTTTGTTAAAATAATTTTTTTTATTCATTTTGACTGTTTTAAATTTGGTTTTTAATACTTTTCTTTAATGGATATTTTTTTAAATTTCACTTGAATAGTTTTTTTTTTTTGAGTTTTTTAAATGGCTAGTTTTTATAATGACATTAGAATAATTTTTTTCATTTAAATTTTTACTTTTTTTTAATTTGTTTTCTTTTTTAATATTTTGATTTCCTTAATGGATATTTTTTTTAAATTTCATTGGCATATATTTTTTTAATATTTTTTTTTTTTTAATTTTTTTTATTCATTAATTTTTTTTAATTTGTTTTTATTTATTTTTTATAATTTCATTATAATTTTATATTTTTTTTATTTATTAAATTTTTAACCACTCCCGTCACATTGTACTGCGTGACCCGAAAAATATCTACCAATGCAACGCCAAAGTGCATTCAGAAGTACATACAACGCGGGGCAAACGGAAATATCAAAATAATTAGGTCTGACTTTGCTTAAGTTTTTACAACGCAAACACGAAAACAACAACACCGCCCTTCAACTTATTATTTCGTACTTCATGTAGAAAATTGATTGGTTTTCTTGGCGGCCGCTTGGGAAATGCGTTGCCCGCTGATCGCAGTAAGCTCCATAGCTGGTTTTTATTTATTTATTTTGTATCTTTCATTTTCCATTCTTGCCGCAATCTATGCTCTGCAGTTACTGTTATAAGCTCTGCATTGTGTTTTTTCTGTTTTTGGGCTTTCTCAATCTTTGATTACTTTCAAATTTTTTCCGAATTTCTTTGTACGTTGGTTGTTTGTAGTTACAATTTTCCGAAGCTCGCTCGAAAGCTGATTGCTTTCAGTTCTTTAAATAATGCATGCAGTTTTCTGTTACTTGAGTTGATTGTATTGTTATTTTTTTTTTCACTTTCTTCACCTGCTAAACGCAAATGGCAGCTGTCTTGTTTTTCAAATGATTCTCTTTTTTTTCTTTTTTTGAGTTTTCGCCTTCGTATGGCATCTCATTTAAATCTCTTTGTTTTGCATTCTTCACACTTGGCTTCTTGCCACAAATCTTGTTAGTCTGACGCGCACAACTCGCAATTTTCCAGAAAACGAAAACGAAGAAACAAATTTAAAACGAAGACTGGGCGCAAGCGAAAAAGTGTTGACGTAGTAATTGGCTGAAGTGACTCGTCAAGAATTTATCAATTAAACCACAAAAATACTTTCTATTTGAAGCATATTCGTTTCTGTTTCGGTTGCATGCAAGCATTTTTAATTCGATGGCGTTTCTACACATTTTTTTTTTGTGTTTAGTGGAATTTTTCTGCAATTTATTTAAATTTTCATTTGGTCTCTTTTTTAATGAGACATTTTATTAGGCTTTCGAAGCAATGCTGCCTGTTGCTTCCATTCCGAAAATTTTTCTTAAATATTTGTTGGCACACATACATGCATACTCACATCTATGGTGTCCAACATATGTCAGTATGTGAGTCTTTCCATTGAATAACCTTGAATTTTCTCAAAACTCAGCAGAGCATAGTGGAAAAAAAATGTTTTGTGTTATTTTTGTGTGCTCTACAACCTGGCACATTTTTTTTTATTTTCTGAGAAAGAATGCTTTTGTATAGCAATAAAGTAAACACACAGAAAATGTTACATTTATGTTCTACACCTATTTTTTATATTTTTTGGCCAACACAGTTTTTAAAAAAATTAAGATTTTCGTATCAGCATAAAAATTAAATTTACTCATAATTCAGTATAAATTACAGCAAATTACAATTTAACAGCCCCAAAGTTGTCAAGTTAAATAACACTTGACTCAACATATTCTGGAGCATCCATTATTAAAATTAGTCCCATATTTGTCTAATACGGACTGCTCTTAATGCGTTCCCTTAATGACCACAACTGCCCATGTACTGCCGCTGATAAAAGAATTCTTCCGAACTGCCTGTAAGTGGCCTGCCTTAACTTTAACAATTTTGTCGTTTTAGAGAATCCAGTCAAGACTTCCAATGACAGAGTCCCTAGGCACTTCAGATCGTTGATTAAATAGTTCGTCAAATATCTGAGCGGTGATCTTCACTGTGCTAGACCGACCATGAAAAGTTAATTCTCGTTTCTTCATTCACTACCAGCTAAAGTGAGGTCGAGGTCAGAGTCTGTAAACAGCTGGGTTAGACACGTCTACTCCTGGTAGCAGGCTTTCCCTCAACCTTCATGTCAACTTGAGTGTCTCGACTTGGTCCATTAATTTCCTTCCTATAGATTAAGTTAGGTTAGGTTAGATTCGGTAAGATTAGGTTAGGTTGAGTTGCTGTCATCCGATGCGCTTAGACCTGAATAGTACCATTGTGATGCCACTGAAGCTCGTCCCTTACACGCCTGACTCTGCTCTGAACCAAACTATGTATTTAATGACTTTTTTTAGCTTCGGCCTCTACATTTTGAACTTTGTTAACTGTGTTAATTGAGACCTCTTCTATGCCATCAAAAAAGGCGAATCCGGGTTAGGAAAGCTATTTTCTGGATAGAGCAATGCGTGTATGTACACAAGAAGTTATTCACGGTTTCATCTTCTTCAATATCTTGACAGCTTCGACAAAAGTCATTATGTGGTATCTTTAGTTTATTTCCATGCCTTCCAGTTAGACGATGCCCGGTTAATACCTCTATCGTGTTTCTCATATCCTGTCTCCTAAGATTCAGTATCGATTTTGTACGGCCGATCCCATAAGTTTTCAGGATTTCTGGCACAACTTTGTGCTACAAGACCTCTTCTAAATAATATTCTAATACAAATAGTGTCTTCTGTTGAAGAAGTTTTGAAGATCCTTGTATATTCTGTTAAGCACTTAAGCAGTTGATAAGACATCAAAAGGTTGGAGGTCTCATCCGAGCAAACACATTTTTTTACCCTACAATTACTAAATATAACTATGAGATGTACTGTGTGCTGAAGTCCAATAACGTCATACATCCACCATTAAAGATCGGCATTTTATAGATATCTTTTAGTCTAGCGGCTTCACATATTCTTATATCATATTATGTATCATGGAGGGCAATTCATATTTAGTGCAAAAACCTTTCATAATTGCTCCGAAATATGAGTACGTCCACAGTAAATTAGATATATGTAATAAGTTTCCCCATTCGACCACTATCTCTTTTTGTAACCACAGATATATTATGGACGATTTCCTAACGCTCTGCTTTACTGGATCTGCACTATCATACACATATAAATAGTAGTTACATATAATAGTACTTGAACCAATGAACCATTCCTTCTCATCACCGCACATTCCTCCTTTCTTTTTTTAATGGTTTCATTCCGATCTTCATGAAATCTTCCACACATCACTTCAATATGGGATACATCTATTAAAAGGGCTGTGGAAAAAGTGAGTTTAGTGGGAAGTACTCCTACAAGCCCACTCTCGAATGAGATGAAAACTTTCGTTTTGTGCAAACTATTGGGAGAATAGCTTTAAAACTGAAGGAGTTATTGCATCAGTGGCGAATTTAGCGAAGTCCTCAACCATCAATGTGACCCTTTTGCCAGAAAAATGTGAGACACAGATGGCACTCCAAGCGGTATGACGGTGTTGTTCCTAAGCAATGATAGGTGGGCAATCCCACTATTTAGGACTGGTAACGGCAGAAATCAAAACATATTAACGAAACCAACGCAAGACTGAGTCTTGTTGAGGCCCAATGCTCCCGAGAGAAGTGAATAAGGAAAAAAAATTCTATTAGTGACGTCGTACACCCAATACTGTTTAAAGTAATTGTATTTTTTTCTTGTTAATTTTTACCTAAATTGAAGCAATCTTTAAATTCTCGTCCAAGAAATGCTCAAATAATATTATAAGAAAAGAATATAAAGCTACTTAAATTTTAAGCGGAATTCCAGTTTTAAATATGATATTTAAAATAATCGCACTAATACATATGAAAGTGCCTCAAAAAACAATTTGCACTTTTTCCAAACTAGTCATAAAACCAGGTATATTTTTTAAATAAATATTGCAGCTCAAAAAAAAAGTATTTTCTTAAATAACTCCACTTTTAGAGGTACGAGGGACGACTGATAACACCTCTATCTAAAGGACTTCATCCATTAGTTGAATTTAATAAAATATCTAAATTCGTTGAGGTATGGATATTGTTAAAATTTTTGAATATTTACTATAAATAATTGAACTTCTGTTTCATTTACTGCCTATTAACCTGAGAATATGTCCACTTAGCGTATAAGAATCTATTATATTCATTGGGTTAATAAATAAAGAAAGAAGTAAACTTAACAGCCAGCTCTCGTATGAATAGTAAAATATCATTTCAAAAAAAATTTTGCATATTTTTATTTTTTTGTATACACTTTAGCTTTTTACTATTTTACAGATCATTGATTTTAACTGCCTCACTAAAAGTATTTTTATTTTATAATTTTTTTGAAACATAAAACTCAGTAATAAATAAACTATTTGGAAAAATAAAACCTCAGCTAACTCTGGCTCCATGTCATAATATTTTTTTTATTTTTATGATAACTGTATTATCACCAGTTCAGCACCTCATTATCAGATGTAATAAATGTGAAAAGTTTGCCATACAAAAATTGCATGCAAATTAGCATTAAACTTTAAACATTGAACGCTTTTCTGCTTACATAGGCAAATGTGTGTATATATATGTGTGTGTGTGCATACATAAATATATATATATATGTTTGTGTACTTGTCTTAGTCACAGTCAACTCATTAATAGTTTTCCATGGTAATGCATTTTTACTGCAACAAAATGCATTTTTTCCGCTAAGAATTCGTTACATTTCAATAAAATTTTTTTGAAAATTCGCTATTTCAACTAATATAACAAACTCATGAATACCTTAAAAAGTAATTTTGTTGCAGCAAATTAGAGAAATTGTGACTAATTGTGATTTTGGTGTGCAATATTGATTTTTAAATCAAAAATTTCTTACGCTCAAGAGGATCTGCTTCCATTTGTTAACTCTCACAACAAGAATTTTTTCTCCCCCTACAAAGTCACAGCTGATACTAATATCGAAAACTGACAAATACTTATGTAGCTGAACTTCGTTCTTCATTGTGTTCGCGAACGCGCTTGCTTTCGTAGTACAACCATAGGCTACGAAAGATTTTCGTCCATACATATGAGATGGCCACGCCTCGGCAGTTTTACACATTTTTCAATATCCTTGTAACTTTGGAGCTTACGCAGCTCGTAGTTATATCTTCCTCAGTACCAGCCACGTACAGAGGGCTTAGGATTTGATATTCTATAAATATTACGTGGAATAGCTGTCTCAAGCGATCTGCCCCACTGAAAAGGGGTAGAGGATAGGGCATTGTAATTTCTGTTCGTCGAGAGAGGACTCCAATTTTCAATTGCCCATCAAGCCCCTGGGCAGGCAATAGCAAACCTCCGAGAGTATTTCTGCCACGAAAAAACCCCTCTTAAAAAACATTTGCCGTTCGGAGTCGGCTTAAAACTGTCGGTTCTTCCATTTGTGTTACAACATTAAGAAGCACGCTACAAATAGGGAGAGAAACTCGGCCAAATGCCTAACAGAAATTAAGGCACCAATTACTTATTAATTTATTTATGTAATTTATTTTCATTATCGAGCTTAAAACCTGCGATATTCACCTGCTTAATCTCAAGATGATATTTTTGATGGTATATAGAACAGGTTATAGGTAGGTAAAGACCTCTAATACTTCATAATTTTAACTGCCTACAGTGAAGTGTCTTCCTTTGGGAGGCTACTATTGGTGGCTTCCCAGGAGTCCCTTTCCTTTGTCCTCCCTTTACTTTGTCCTCCGCTGGACTAACCTCTTTTTTACTCTTTTAATGCAGGCGAACTCATTTCACCAGAATTGAAAAAAATAAGTTGGTGTTCACGTTAAGAGTCAAAGTTTCTGGCCCTATAAGGATAGTAGTTAAAAGGAAACGTTTGGGGCACGCAAAACGTCTACTGGAAAAACTGTAGGAAGGAAAATATATCAGATACCTACTCCGAGATTATTGCGCATTTTGGAAGAGAAGGCAATAATTCTTAGATACAAGATTTCTAGATATTTTAAATGGAAGAGCAAATTGGGGGATGTGGCTGGTAGTTCATCCACTATTCGAAGTGGTGTATATACGTTTAGAAGTCTAGACATATAATATATAGGTTAGGTTAAGTGGGCAGCTGCATCGCACATAGAGACAGCGATGCCACTTGGACCACGAAATGGGTCCGTTGTGAGCCGCAAGGGCTGGGCTACATTTCCACTTCCATATTAAACCATCCTGAGCTTCTGACAAAACATAAAAGGTTGTTGATACCTAAAGTGTATAGATTGTCTATATTCATTAAGAGGTAGGATCTTAAATATCGGTTCCTGTTTCTGGCTAGAGCCGGGCATGTGCAAAAAAGGTGTTGAATTGTTTCCAACTCCTCCTCATTTCTGCAGCTACGACATAAATCATGCATGTAAACGCCTAATCTCCTTGCATGATTTCCTATGAGACAATGTCCTGTGAGGGCCCCTACTAAGGTCCTAATTTGAAGTCTACTCAATTTTATAATACTCTTGGATAGACGAAGATTTAGCCTTGGCCATATGTGCTTAGCAATTTCACAGGTTTTGGCACTAATCCATCTTTGATTTACAAAACTGTTGAGAGCGTCCTTAATAAGAAGCTTACAAGTTGCGAGAGGTACGCCCATAAAATTACTTATGTTTCTCTTGAGAGCCTGACTTCCACTTTCTTCCAGTTGTCAGGCGAAATAGTGCCGTTTAATGTTGCTTTTGTCAACCACAGCCCATAACTGTTGGCCGCTGACAGCTTCGCTGTACGCTGGAGAAGTGTTGGTGTTTCGGGGCTTCTTCATCGTGCTGGGATTGGTGAGTGGGTCATCCGGCAACTAACGTTTTGGGCTCGCTTCAGAGACCCGAGGGGACTTCTCCATTACCCTTGTCGCCCAACTAAACGAGTTTTTCTGTTTAACAGCCTGAAGGCAGCACGCCTCTCCTTGTAGTCATGCCAAGCAGAATCTGCAACTGCAGAGGTATCAGTCGCTTTTGACTCGGTTTTACCACCTTTACCACGGCTAGTCCCGGTATTAGTGGCAGAAGAATTTGACTTCTTGGCCAAAGGTATATTATTTGTACTTCCACGTCTGCTGTTGCCAGGTTTGTCCTCAGCGCCAGCTTCCGCCGTACGAAATGGGCTAGCCGTTAAAGACTTGGATGCACTGACACTTACACTACACTTGGTTATCTCAGCTTCCGTCGTACTGATAGAAATCTTGCTTCATCCAAATTTGGGGGTGAAAACTATACCTTCCTTTGCGTTTAAGGACTGCTTGTCCATAGAGGTTGTTTGTTTTTTTGAAAAACTTCAGCTGTTTCGTACGATCACCGTCCTCCGTGACAGCCACGGTAATCTTATAAAAAGGAAGAGGAAGCATAATGCTCGACCATGGCAGTGCCCCATACCACGGCAAGGTCATGGTTGTACCCCGAGGTGACCCGGTATTGAGGTAGCTCCGTAGAAATAGAGTCGAAAACCCCCTGACTGAAGACCACCCAACAGGCACGGGTGGCATAACACCTTGGGTTAGGGCGAATTTTTTTAACAGGGCTTGCTCCCTCTGGCAACGAGGATGGGATAATATGTATATACCCCTTAGACAAAAAGTTCCCTGAGCAACCGCCAGGTAATGCTCTAAATCAATTGATTTCAGTGCTCTCTTTTTGCCTGCAACTTTTCTGTCTGCACCTTTAGAGTTTGACTAATGTTTTTATCAGTAAGTTAACAGAGGTGTTAAACTCGCCTGCTGTTAACAGTCCTAACAGCTGCTTGCTTAATAGTTTTCGTATGTTAAACATATCGGCAGAATAGCAGAAATATCTTAAAGGTCACCCAAATATATTCTTATGAAGAAGTTAATCAGCATCTTTTTATGGGAGCTGACGAATAATTTGAGTAGAAAATCACTTGTGTTAGCTACATTTTCTGAATAACATAGTAAGGTGTGCTATTTGTTCCCACCTTCTTATATTCGTAAAATTTGGCTGGAGCATGGGATTTATCGAGAAAAGAAGATCGATATTTTTAAGTGACATATAAGTCTGTATTTTCCGTGTCCGTATAAATTTCTTGGGCACTGTTTGTTAAACACTGACACACAATTTCAATTAAACTGAATTCTTAATTGCCCCAGATCACAATAGCTTCCGAACATCTTACGTAATGAGTAAACACATTCCAGTACAAACAAATATTTGTAGATATGAACACAAATGCTTATACACCTTGATGCATACATACAAACATAAATGTCTGCAACACTTTTCAGTACTTTGTCACAAAACAATGCAATAAGATCTTTCAAAACTAAATACGAATCAATCAACAGTTTTGGCCCTTTGTACTGCGGTACTTTTCATTAGTTGTCCCTTGTAAGCACTTTTATGGCATTGTTGTTGTTCTCCTATTTTCTAATAAGTCATGTGCCATGTGTGTTTTTTAACGAGCTGATAAAACTCAGAGTACAAATATGTGTATATGTATGTATGCCATAGGCACCAACAACAAGGAAACTATAGCGCTCTTTAAACAATCATTACGGTGGCTACAACCACAACGGCAGCTACAGAAGAAAAAAACGACGTATAACAATCGACAATATCGACGGCGATAAAACCATAAAAAAGCGTAAACTAACAGACTATTTAAAAATGTTTAATTTTCAATTAAAGGCTGGCATACAAACGAGCTCACTTATAAGAACTATAAGTGAAGAAATTTGTGTGACAAAAGTATTTATTTATTTTTCACTTATGAAGCGCAAAGAGTTTAGGCGGACAAAATACAACTATAGTAGAAGAGTCAATTGAATGGAGCATAGCAAAAAAACCCAAAAACCCTCCGCGTCGTAAAAATGTAACCTACTTCAAAATTTAGTAGTACTGTATTGGCAGCTGCGGCCAGATGCTATGGAAGCGATGATACAAATAATGGCAATACTGCTGTTTCCGTGGCGCCGCAATTTAATGGCGGATTCTTATAGAACTCGACAAAAGAAAACGAAATGTTGGAGTCAATTTTTTTGATATCTCGCGTAGTTTTCGAGATATTAAATAAATAATAATAATAATACTAATTTTTTCTTCAGTTTCGATAGAATTCGGCGAGATAAGACAAAATATAGGAGTAAAATTATTCGATATTCCGCGCTTCAAAAAAATAATGCTCATCAGTCCAACTCGTAGCCGGAGAATCCACATTATTTTTATTCAATGTCTCGTTTCGTTTTCTTTTGTCGAGTTCTATAAGAATCCGCCATAAGATTGCGGCGCCACGGAAACAGCAGAATCCCCCAAATAATTAAAGAATCCAAATGTAAAAGTTGGAGGCTTGAAGTTTAAGTGGAGTATCATTCTTGTTATAGCGACTATCTAGAATACAAGAATACATGAATGACAATGAAAATTGTGACATTTAATGACAGCCTAGTCTAAGCAATTCTTTAAAATATCAGGCCAGTCCATAAGATCGTGCGCATTTTACCCATAATTTCACTTTTGTACGATTTTTGCATAGAAAAAATTATTAGCGGAATATCTGTGGGCAAAAAGTAAGGGGAATTTATTTGTCAAACTTCGCGGGATTAAAATTTCGCTCTAGTTATTTTTTTCATGAGTTGGTAGCACTGTTAATAACATCTAGGCCAACTTTCATGTAAATGTCATTATCAGTAATATATTTACGCTTGTGTTTACCAAACGACCAAGAGTGCATTTTTCGATTTTTACCATGTCTAATTTGATTGAGCAGAGAAGTGCCATCAAATTTTGTTTGCGGAATGAAATTTCGGCTGCGGAAACGTTTACCATGTTGCAGAAGGCATTTGGTGATTCGGCAATGTCGCAGAAAAATGTTTATAAGTGGTACAAAGACTTCAAAGAGGGTCGAGAACGTGTTGATGACTTGTAGCGCTCCGGACGACCATCGACGTCAACAGATGACCAACACGTCAAGAGAGTGAAGGAGTTAGTGCTCAAAAATCGTCGGTTGACTGTTAAAGACCTTACTGATATGATCGGAATATCAGAAGGATCTGTGAAAACCATTTTGAAAGACCATTTGGGCATACGAAAAGTCAAATCTCGTTTGGTGCCGAAAACTCTCAATTTCTTGGAAAAAAGTCGTCGGGTTGATGTGTGTTAAACAATGCTTTCAGACTATCAGGACAAGCTCAAATGCATCATTACGGGAGATGAGACTTGGATTTATGCTTACGACCCTGAAACAACCGACCAATCAAGCGAATATCGTGCTAAAGGCGAGGCCAGACCGAAAAGAGCACGTCAAAGTCGTTCAAAAATAAAGGTCATGATGACAGTTTTTTTCGATTTTCGTGGTGTGGTGCACTATGAATTACTTCCACCTGGCCAAACTGTTAATAAGGAATATTATTTGAGCGTTATGCGTCGTTTACGTGAAGCAATTCGTCTAAAAAGACCAGAATTATGGGCCAACAACTCTTGGTTTTTGCATCACGATAATGCACCGTCTCACACTGCACTCGTTCTTCGTGACCATTTCGCCAAAAATTCCACGCATATCGTTCCGCAACCACCGTATTCGCCTGATTTGGCTCCGTGTGACTTCTGGCTATTCCCAAAACTCAAGAGACCACTCCGGGGAACGCGTTTCGAGTCGATTGAGGAGATAAAAGCTGAATCGAAGAAGGTGCTGATAGCTATACCGGAAATGGACTATTTGGCATGTTTCGGGGACTGGAAAAATCGTTGGCATAAGTGTATTTCATCGAGAGGAGATTATTTTGAAGGGGATAAAATTGATTTGCAAGAGTAAATAAAGATTTTTCATTTGACAACCAAATTCCCCTTACTTTTTGCCGGAACTATTTATATTTTCTTTGATATATTTTGCATTCAACAAGTGATTTTAATCGCGGATAGAAGCACGTGTTGTTAAAAAATAAAATGGAACGCGTATAAGAGGCATATTTTGTATTTTTTTATAAAAGTAGTAAAAATGCAACAACTGCTGCGGCAGAAATAAACACTGTTCACGGAGAGGATGCAGTGAGTGTAAGGACTGTGCAAAAGTGGTTTTTCAAATACCGAAATGGTAACTGCGACGTGGAGGATGCCCCGCGCCCTGGTCGTCCTGAAGTCTTTAACTCGGACGTCTTGCTCGAACTCGTGAAAGCTGAGCCAAATTTGACAGTCGATATGATAGCTCAGAGGTTAAATTCATCGCATGGAACAGTTCACAGGCATCTGG